>JASANE010010891.1:0-27317 GCA_030248225.1 Trileptium ribeirensis
GGAAGGAGTGTTATCACTCCTGCTTGCTGTCGAAAACCATGATTAAAATGGAATACAACGTTTTAGGTAATCCAAGATAAGGTAACACTTTGCACTTTCACAGTTTTTAAATCCCATATTCTGACGTCATTCACAGTTTAACGGGCTGATGCAATGGACGTGTCATTCATGTTCCTGCATGTTTTTCTAGCCCAGTATAGTCAAATCTATCTATCTATCATGGGTCAGGTTTCATACATCAATCAAATGGATAATGTCAAGTTCCCCGTAATCATATCATGCTTATGCATGAGTCCACTTTAGGTGCGTACAGCAAGGTTGCTCTTTTTATCAAAATCACGAATTGATTCGCGCAGAAATTCGAGTTTATATTTTTGCCATTAGTATTCGCATTTTTACGAAAACGAACATGAGGTCCGCGATGTAAGAATAGAATTTGCGTTCGCTTTATATGTCCATTTTGTACGTTAGTCCGCGTTTATCAAATGACATTTTTAATCAGAAGCAATGTTCCCAGTCTTTTTGTGTGTTATAGACGAGAACAACGCGATTGGCAAAAGGCGTTTTCACATGTGCACGTCGGAAAATTGCGATGCTAAATTGCAAAATAATAACCCCGAACAGCGCCTACACGTTACTGCATCGCAAATCGTATACGAGTACATAAGGGAAAATTGTGATTTGCTCGCGTTTATCGCTTTTACGATCGTGAACTGACTTACGCACCTATAGTGAACTCACGCATTAGTATCATCCTTGGCTGAATAAATAAATTTTCCCCTGAGCCTGGCCATGCTAGCAGATGACCGTCCAATTTAATTTTTTCATTCAATCTTACGCACCAATAATTTGGCTCTAAGGTGAACTCATTGAAACAGGAGAAGTGCCGTTAACAAACAAGGAACAGTAAACCCTGTTGCAGATTCGAAGAATCTTACTTTTTACATTTTTCTTTTGGGAGAATGTAATTTATTTATATTATGGCAGGCATGAACCAACCTGATCTGATTGCAACCAAGTTATTTAAAATGTGGCGTGTTAAAGTATTTTGGAGAAATACCGTTAACATTATGATGTCCAAAACAATCCTGAACAAGTCTACAATTATAACTCTGTTATTTACACTTTATTAAAATTTAATTGTAGGTAATTTGATTCTTACAACGTATTGTAATCGCGCGTCTAGTAGCAAAATTATCCTGAACCATATGAGTCCAACGTCCGTCGTGACTAGGTTGCTAAATTTTTGAACTTTTTAGAAACTCCTTACATACTTTCCCCAATTCTGCCAAAAGTTTGTCCAATATCCCAAAAATTTAGCTAAATGCTTCCGAAATTTCTACAAATAAGTGCCGATTTTCGGAAACTTTGGTAACTTTTGTCAAAAATTCCAGCGCGCCTACCGCACGCGCGTAAGGGCAATATAACTTAAGAGTTGTCAGTCTCTCAAGGGGGGTAACCGCACTTATGGACTCCTACCTTATGACACTTCCAAAGACAAATATAAGTTAAACTCGTCTCCTTTTGTTGGATTACTGGATTTTTAAATGGCAGAAGAAATATTCATTTTAATAATACATCCAACCGCTACAATAAACCTGGTATAGGAAAGTGGAAACCACCGTATCTCTTTTATATATTTTATTACACTGAAAATATTTAACATAAGAGTGTAACCAAGAAACTACAAACCGTTAGTTTTATGTTACAAAATTGAATTCCGTGGAGCTAAAATTTTGAAAAGTGACGATTGCTCTATCGTCAACAAAATCACTGCCACACCGAAAACAGCCCTTTTCGTTCATCTGTACGTGACATTGTTGGCCTCTCCACAGTAGCAAAATATTTGAACTGGGTCTCAAAGCTTGAACCTAGGCGGATGTTTCCCAGGTTAGCTGAGGGTAAAGTCGTGCCGTTTCGTTAGCTAGAGGATATTATAATTTACAGTTTACAGTACAGCTAGGAGATATTTCGAGTGAGTCTCGAGCGACCTACGAATGAGTGGGTCGCTCGAGATTTCCACATTATTAAAAGAACAAATACTTGGTTTATAAGCTATGTGAAGTGTATTCAATATGATAAACAATGTCAAGTGTACGAAAAATTTATTAAACCGTTAAAGGGTTTCATTTATAAGTTATACCTATTCCAGGGTGATTTTGGCCACAGAATACAATGAAAATAAAAATGCCTTTAATAACCCATAGAATGATAAAGGCTGAAATCAGTTCCCACGTTCTCGGGTATGAAAAATTCGTTGTTATTCAATCACAAACAAGATGATACACAATTTTGCTTGTTTTCCGAAAACCACAAAAACGAAACTGTGTCAGCAGAATACGAAAACATCAAGCAATGCCAGTAATCAATCTTACTTATTTGCAGATGGCTGTTATTATTAAAAAATGGTTAACGCTTTAACGGCAGAGCTAGTTCATGTATAATGCACGAGCGTAGCAAGCTGTTCAAAAGAAAGGGGCAGCAAAAAAGTAGAGAGGCTTGGTCGTTTTGCTGCTTTTTGTTATAATCCCAACAGTTGATATGTTCACGTTTGTCAGTAAACAGTGGGGGAGACCACAGTCATTCGACGTCGCTGGTACAATCTTTGACAAACAGAGACCGACGTAGCGGATTGAACCTCAATTTCGTTGGTGAGAACCGTGGGTCCCAAATAATTGGGCTATCGGAGGACCGTATGTAGTTGTTCCGTTTCTTAAGAAACCTTAAAAAGTGAACAAAACAACGTGCACGCAAACATACGCCAGCACACAAACTCAGCTCAACGCGTGGCAATATGGGCTGATGCCTAGCAGAGTTGGGAATGACATGATTAACCTGAGTTCTTCCCAGAACTACCTTCTTACATGTCACGATGAAAACATTAAGAAACCTAGACGAAGAAAACATGATAGTTTTAACAACCCTTTAAAATCACTGAATTATTAGGGTTCAATCACTGGAGAACAATCAGGCAATTATATATTTAGTATCTACATCATTAGTTACGCAGAAAAATCTTTGCGTATGATCCTTACAGTAATCAGGAAACTGTGTTTATTCCCTAATGTGCTGCAAAAATATCAGTCTGCTTCATATTCCATAGCACATATCATGGCTAAAGAGTTTATATTCTGCTCAGTGTAATGCTATTTCAAAACAAAATACACAATAAAAAGGCTACGACGCATACACACCTACCGAACAGAGAGGCTAAAATCACCAGGTGAAGTTTGAGATTCACGAACAATGAACGCACCATCCACATTTACTTTCTTCAGCAAAGCTTCAGCGTCCGTGCGGGTAATTTTTCCTAGGAACCATCTGAAAGAACCAAGTCAAATAAATTAATTCGTTGTCATGACATGTGATAAAGATGAAAAAATGATATCGATGGGACCAACCGGAAACAAAACAGGTCTAAACAATTCAAATTCTTTTGGCAAATATTGTTTTTCACACAACGAAACAAAAATAAATAATGTTGGTAAACATATTTATATATGGTAATATATTACACTTACATGCCCTGGTAGGTACCTAGGTTATAACATCAAAACATAATATATAATAGTGTGTATATCTATAAGTCCGTTAATATTACTTGTATTGGGGTGATAACAAATTCCATTTGGGACCTGATGAAGTTGTAGCGTATTGATTTCGGAAAATACCCTTCTATTTGCTTAATTTAATTATGATGGATTATGATCAGTTGTATACAATTACTATTTCAATAGGGGTTGTTTTAACTTTGCGCATCGAAATCAAGCAACATAAAATTTTAACCATGTGCGCACATTTTATTAGAAAAATATATATCATAGCCATCTCATTCCAAATTTAAAGTAACCCCATAAATGCGCTATGAAAATAAATAACTAAATCCGTCGAGTCAGCTGGGACATCCTGTATATCTATAAACATGGCTGAGGTATTACTGTGTCTTCCAAAGTAAGCAGTGCTTCAAAATATTCATTATCTGTATATCCGAAACATTTCTATAAAACAATTAAGAAGTAGTGAAAAATTATACTGATTACAACAACAGGGCACACGAAAAACTAAGCACTGAAACATTTTTAACACAAAACATTTCAAAAATAATTAAATATAGATTGAGACATACATAAATTGAAAATGCGACTTTACGTTTGAAAGTTGAGTCATCGAAATTGGTTTACTTATTTGAGACATATGTTATGTTGTTATATCAGTAAAAATACAAGGAACGCTTACATTACATGTAACTTTATACGATTCTAACATTGTTGTTCATGTGGAAAAACTGGCAACAAATTACGGAGCTGGAACTAACTAAAATCTAAATACTGTCGATATGTCTGGTATTTGCCGGAAACAGACACAACTACACGCCAACAATAACACAATGCTATTTTGTTATCTCGAAACTTCCATGAGACGACATGATCATTTTGTGAGCAACATTAACTTCGTTAACACACCTGTGATCCTTCAGCTTGATATAATTACTCGGGACATAGCCTTCTTTCCCTTCGAATTCTGCTTTATACCAATTTGGATCTTCGTCTTTGTTCAGCACCTACAAACCTCTATAAAAATAGGATATCAGAAAGCTAACATACACACGCGCCGTATGTTTAGAAATGCGTCCTATCTCAGAATATTATAGTATTGAAATGTGGCCAATCCAAGACCTATACAGACCAAATTTGGGTTAAAATTGCTGCACAAGTTAAAGATAATGCCCCTACCTGGATTTTGAATAAGAATCCCTTCGGTTTAAAGAATTACTGTCGATAAAATGTATTTCTGATAGGTGACTCTGGTGTTAAGAACACATAACAGTTGTTAAGTTTATAAGGAACGAAACATATATTGTTAAGTTTACCCAGATATGAAAAATCACATTTTAGACCCCCCCGAAAAGTCATTATCCCAATTGTAGTGATTTAAAAAGGTCCTTTATATATAATAAAGATTTTGTTCACAAGGCCACTAGCGTGCCTAATTTGATCAAGGTTGCTTTTTAACGGATCTAAATCTCACTTTGGGTGAGCCAGATACAATAACTCAAATTTTTGGACCCTTGGAAAAGTCATTAGACCAATTTTAGGGATGTATGAAGAACCGTAGGTAGTCAAAATGGTGCTTCTAAAGCCATTAGGGTCCCCAATGTGACCAAGTTTGCTTATTCTTATTAACGGACATATATCGCACTTCAGGCGACCCAGCTACGAAATATGTAATTTCTGGGCCCCCGGAAAAATTATTAGCCCAATCTTAGGGGTATAAGAAGGTCGGTAGGTAGTCAAAATGGCGCCAGGCAAGGTCACTAAAGTGCAAAATTGGATAAAGTTTACATTAGAAATTTTTGACAAAATCTATATGTCTTGCATCTGAAGGATATTAGGAGTTTCAAACAAAAATTAATTTTCAAATCGGCTCAGTGGTTATTGAGAAGTTCGACGGACGGAAGGTCCCGATTTTCCCCCTCTGTCGAAAACAAAACGCTTCGCTTCGCTCAATAATTTTGTTTGGTTGGAAAGATTTTCGTTCAAACAAAAAAAATCCAAAAAACAAAAAATTTTGGACAAACATTTTTGTGCACCTCCAAAAAAAGCTCTAAGTCTAAACTTATTTGCTGAAAATGGGACAAATTTGACCAATTTTTGACCATAACTCCAGACAGAGCCAAGATATTTTAGATCTGTCAAGTTGCGGCACCATTACTGTCTCGACACCTCGATTGGCGCGAAACTTAACATCATCGCACAACATCGTTGACAAGTTAGTGCTAGCTAGAACAAAAGAGAAAGATCGAACTCTAGTGACTAATTTTTAAAATCGACGGTTTTCCGGTGTGTCAGGAACCCGTGACAGGAAAACTGGTCGTAATACACGCCGCTCAACTAGTTTCTACGACACCTGTCCATCGATAACAAAATCACCCATGTAATCATACTTACTGGGTAACTAGGTCCAAAAAACCCAATTCTAAACATTTTTGAGAGCTGCAGAGCTATACGTATATAGTGTCTTCTCCAGAAGCCTCGTCGAACCAGGAGTACGTGGCTTCACAATAAACATTACATTTAATGAGGTAGATCGAAAAAGCGTCAAAAATGACAAATGGGCATAAAAATGAACCCGGCTGATTTTCCAAATTTTTTATCAAGTTGTGGTAGTTATAACGAATTAACCATTGAGCTATCAAGATAAATATTTAATGTGATCGCCAAACCCTTACCTTCACCATAATAATGACAAACTGAAGGAGTCTACGAGGGCGTTTTAATAAATCGCAAACAGTTTTTCTCTAAAAACCGACAACCGGAGGGAGAATAACCAACTGAGTAATGTAGAGGCAAAAAAATTTAAGTCGCCGTCAAAAGTTCTCTGTAATATCGAAGCCGAAATTTGAGATTTTGCACTACGTTTTTCACAGTGGAAACACAGAACAACAGTACCCCTTACAGATATTGCCCCAAGTCGGAAAAAATGAGTATGAAAAAGACGGAAATCTATGAATAATTTTTAAAAGGAATTGTAGCGGATCCGCAAAATTTTTTTGTAACATTAGCGAGTCAAATTTGATACTAAAAGAATGCTCTCCACGAGAGCTATCGAGTGAAGATAAATTTAACTATGAATGTCCAACAATGCGTCAACACTGTGCCAAAAAATGTTTTTTGGAGATTTCAGAGACAAAAATACAATATGTATATATTTCTCAGGAAACTCAAAAACTATGTTGTCTGCAGCAGGGGTTTTGTCACAAAACTGTGTAATCTTCGAGAACCCACGATACCTGCATAAAAATAATTTATCGTTTTAATCAACAGACCATTTTCGGAAATTGCATTAAAAGTAATGGAACAGTTCCAATATATACGTGTTTGAAGCAAATTCCATTATGTCAACATAAGGAAGTACCCGAAATTCCGGTTCCGGCGAAAATCAAGTTCCGGTTACGGTTCGGACAAAGGGCAAAAACCATATCGGAATTCCGATTTAAAAATTTTGTTATAAATTTTAGACATTTTTGTTTCATCTTGTGGTCCAAACATATGTACAATGATCAATTTCCAATACAACCAATTAAAAGAAAAGATTGACTCAGCAATTTGCCGTGAGAAACGTAAGTAGGGGATATAATTTTAGTACGAATTTTTCATCTTAACCTGCAGGAGTACAAAGCCAGGTCGATGCTATTTTACACAATCAGAAGTCTGCTTGGATGTTCGAATTAAACTGTCCAACTCGGTAACAGAGTATGGATTATGCAGAAGTACTTAGCGTAAGCTTGGCTAACATAAATTGCGTCCAGCGCCAGCCAGTGCGCTTATAAATTTGCAAATCAGTCTACAATAAAGCAAAGTAACGTTATCTGGAACGCAGCCAGAAACTGTTTTCCTGTTAACGACCTGTATTTATTGAAATTGAAACTGTACGAGCAGTATCACAGTTTGTCTCATTTATAGCATTCTAACAAGAATGTTATCATTGTCATCTAACTAAAGGCCACTGATTGCACAACGTAGCCTAAACAGTGTCTCTGACCGCGGATCAGAAAATTACCTTCTAATAGTTTCTCTGAGAACCATATAAACCAATAATTTCAAGTTTCCTACAGAACATGTAACAAACGTATATGTAGTAAAAAGAGGAGACTGGAGACAGAGCGAAAATGTTCAATGCGTTGTCAGCATTCAATCTGACGCAGTATACGCAAGGGTGTATAATGGAAGGCGTTTTTTGCTCTGAGTATCCAAAACCGACATATTGATCAATGAATAAACATTATTAGCTTCCTCACTCTCTTTAAATTTCAGAAAGGCAACAATGCAAACACAATACATTAAGCTTAATGTAAAAATTATTTTCATTATATACATATTAAATCCACTATATATGCCTTCATTTCATCTTTCATCTGTTTTACTATATATACGTATATGTTTCAAAAAGCAGGTTCCGGTTCCGGTTCCGGATCCGGTTTAAATAGACGGTTCCGGTTATTCCCTGGTCAATATATGATATATGCGTAACAAAATTCCCACTACAAATACCTTTATAATCTGTCCTTTCTTAAACGATAGCTCATCTTCTGAAGTTGCATTAAAATCGTGCTCAGCGACAGCATCCATTATAAAGAAACGCTAGTTAAAATTAAAATCTAATGTACCAAGGCCTAAAATATATTTCACAATAAACTTAAAGAACAAAAAATTCCACGATGATACACGTGAAAAATTCGGTAAAATCAGGGTTTTTGATTTTTATGGGACGAAACCCGAATTTTTTGAAAAAGCACAGGCGTTAACACAACATATTTACAAACTATGCATACTTTGTATACTAGAAATCTCCTAAATTTTTGCAAAATCCGGTAGACCGCGACCTCATTATGCTAGGTCGCTATATTTTCATTTCTCAAAACCTAGGCAAATTTGATATCAGTTAAAGGATCCCTAGAGAGAACTTTTTGACGCTTTAACCTCCATAACACCATACGAGAATACAGTAATAACATCATTTCTTGTGCTAATTGTTTTAAATTTTTGCCCCGAAAGCATCGAGGAATCAAAAATACTTACAAAATAATATGCGCTGGATAGTTGTTACAATCGATTTCACGTGGTGGTAGAGGAGGCATTGGACATCATTTTTTCCCACCGTAGTTAGCCCATGTATGATGACGCGGGTGTTATCGACCTGACCCTCCTCATTTCTGAAGGGGGTCGTCATGCACAGACCCCCAGTTTTGAAGGGGTCGGTTTATAAACAGCTTAAGGTGCAACACACCGCCCATCCCCCAAAAAAACTATGGGTTCGATAGACGCCCTAAAACTTGGGGTTCTGTGAATGAAGACCCCAAAGAAAAAAGGGGACTAGGCCAAAAACGCCCGCAAAATCAAAATGTGCTAACATTAGAGTGCACGAAAGTGTCCTACTCTTCTCTAATACACTTGTGGTGATAATAAATAAGATCTGGTACTAGAGTGGCACCTCTAATAGTAACTGCTTGGAAATACATTGCAAATACATAACATATAGGTAGTTATATAGGTAAATAGGACACGCGTGGGAGGTAGTCAGGTTCGCATTTAGATCAGGTAAATCTGTAAACAACCGAATATAGAAAGTTACGAGAAGGCTACCACTGGACTCAGGATTAGGTCAAAGATGCGTTTTAATCGGCCCACGAGAGCCAAAGAAACAAAACGGCTATATCTTGATATCCGATGAAGACAGTGGGCGACAGCGAGCTAATTTTATAGAGCTATTATTGAAAGTTATAGTAGCTGCCTAAGATGCGGATTTCGATGGTCACATATATTTTATGTTTAGGTCTACATATTTTTAAAATGGACCTATGTACAATGTATAACTCAGTATATCACCGTGGAGTGGGTTGGTACAACGGTTTGATACATAGGTACACAAAAACTTTTTGTTCATTTGCTAAGAGCTTTGATTATATTAATTATTTCAAGAAATATACTGCGCGCAAGAAGTTTCACATGTTTCTCTCAATTAAAACAGTGTTACCGGATTTAGGAAACTTATGTATGGTCATGGTCTTTTGGATTCTACAAATTTCCACCTTCACGGTATCAAAAAATAGTCATATCTGCCGCAGAACTAATAAACCTCACACTATCATTGTTATGGGAACAGTGATTTCGGAATGCTTCGCTTTAACCGCTAAGTCGTATTGCAGCTGTATCGACAACCAAGTTAGATGCGCAGCACGTAGCCTAGACGCGAGCACAGCAATGATGCAATTTTAGATAAAACAAGACTTGCAACTATAAATCAAACGTAAGCTCTACATAGGTGTTCGACATGTAATAAGATGTTTTTGTGTCAAAGTGGGACCGTATAAGGCGCATATTGCCTAAACTTCACCGCGAGAATTTTCTATTACATATTCCAATGAATCTGTACATTCTGCATCGAGTTCTTCACTGAAAGACTTTGTTGAATTTTGATAGTTTTAAGTTTTTGCATTTAATGTCGCAGATGTTGAAGAGGTCAACAATTCTTCGACCAATCGCTATTATAATATCGCTGACGAGTTGTTGCCTTGAAAAATCATCGTTTACCTACATGGCCAGATTATGGGCTGCATGTATAATATTGTTGACTTCAAGGTCAGCAACAGCGCTAACGATGCTGCGACCATTGTTGGTTACTATGCCGTGCACTGCTGCTCGATCTGTCTCAGTTCAGGATTAGATGTTTCAGAGCAGCAGCAGTATCGCGGCACCAATATTACTACCATAAAGGCGTTTTGTTGTGATTGTAAATTGTTGTGCCCGAAACGCCGAGTCGTATCCGTGGATGCTAAAGTTAATGAACGTGTCGCTTATGGTATCAAACGTCAACGAGTCTGTTGTGGTGTTCGGGTCGAAGATCGATATCTGGTGCTAGAGTGGCACCTCTAATAGTAACTGCTTGGAAATACATTGTGGTAACATATATGTAGCTATATAAGGTAAATAGGACACGCGTGGGAGGTAGTGCCGCGTGCTATGATGGATATAGTAGGCTACCGGAACGCGAGTTCGTCATAGAAGACTGTGGGTAAACGTCGGTGAGTGGAACTCAACGTCATTTCGTAATGTGCAACAAAACATCCATGGCATACCCCACTTATTTTCTTTCTATGCGCCCTGCTCCCTCGCTTTATTTCTATGACATTCCGCAATAAATACAATTAGAATTTTTTACTTCTAGTACATATTAAAGCAAAACAAGTAATGAGTACGTACGGTAGTGGCAACCGTGCTTGCGATTGTACCTATCTATAAATATCCAAGCTCAAGCCACTACACTATCACTTCCGTGATGAGATTTTGCGCTGAGAGCAATGCTTACGTGATTTAATACAAAATCTATTAAAACATTTGCCCTTATGCGCTAGATTAAACTAGACTTTCCAGCAAAGCGTTTATGAACCCACCATTTAGATTGAACTCCCAACTGACGCGGAAAGGGAAGGAAAAGGATAAATTTCATGTTTATGCAAATTAAACAATTGCGTGTACGATTGCGCACTTCGGTTTGACGCCATCTTCTAAATTAATGGGATCATCGTGCATGCGGAACTATGGCAGGTGTCATCATTGGACGCAGCCACATGCACAGAGGAAGACCTATAAACATGAACAATAATTAGACAGTGCAACTCGGCAGGGGTAATCGCTAGTAAAACACTGTTGGAGGTGTCTTCGTTGGGCGCGGCGCTAAACGCGGTCTAATCAAGATTTCTATGTTCAATCTTCATCCAACTACCATAGTACATAATTATACGACGCCTCCGTCCTGCACTTTTCGTGGTGTCTTATAAATTGGATTGAGCAACACGTCCTTTATATAATGAAATGCCGGCTGAATTCGTGCTCGCGGAATGTCTGTTCGATGTCCGGTATTTTAGAATCGCGCTATCGGCGAGTCTAAGGGATATCACACATCTTGCAGCTGTCCATCCAATAGGTATTGTTCACTCAAGTTCCTCGTACCGCTAATAGCAATCGTTCAAAAGGGATGTTTTACGGATCGACGCTAATGAAATATCGGCTGAATTCGTGCTCGCGGATCGCGGAATGTTTGTACGATGTCCGGTATTTCAGAGTTGCGATATCGGCGAGCCTAAGCGATGTCGCACACCTTACAGTTGTCCATTTAATACGTTTCGTTAACTCGAATTGCTCGTACCGCTGTTAGGAATCCTTGCAACCTGTTGTGTTTTGCCTACCGAAATTTTACTGCGTAGACCCGATCCACTATTGCGCGGTTTTCGATTCGATGTTGATCAAGCAGAATTACCATTAATTTTAAAGTACGCCAAAAACCTTGTAAGTAGGCAGCGTGTATTTGTATTGAAAACCCAAGTGCAGAAATATTTCGCGTGAACAACTTCCACTTGACAGCGGTACTACTAATAATTCGCCCGCATAATTTCGAGAGTTAATAGGCGACGGGTTTTATTAGAATTGTTGCCAGCTGAGAAGCAATTATTTTTCGTATGGCCGGAGTAGCTCTTTCTGTTTAGGATCGATATCATCCGCTCGATAGCCGGAGGTTGTAAAATAATGCAGTTCGAAGCACAACCGGCCCGTTTCGGTCAATTCCAATGTCGGCGTGATATTGGCAATTGGAAATGTTTCTCCTTCTATTGGTGCGGATTGCTGTTTTTGTAATTCGTTGAGATTAGAGTTGGCTTGATCTAGGTTTTGACGTGCCACGTTAGCGAGCATATTTGTATCGACGGCTTGACCAGTTCCGCTTGCGATTGCGGCTGTTGTGCAATCTTTTCGTTCACAATTGAGCAGATTGTTCGTAAAATCGCACAAACATTTAAGAAATATCTATATATAAATAAAAAGAAAAAATTAGTTATAAATCAATCGTGTGTACTTGAGTGCTTGCTGCTGTTGCATAATTTGCGGACATGCGATTTGAATCATCTCCAATTGCCTGCAAAAAATGCAGCACAACGCGCTGTTCTGTTCTTGAACATACTGACCACGCCTAAAAACCTCGAATATATATTGCGTTTGGGTTTTTATAGCCTAGGGATTCTATGCTACTGAACCGGAGACAATAGTTCTACCTAGGACTACCGCGTTGAAACCTCCATGAAGTCTGGTTCCTATTATTTCGGAGCTCCGGGTGTTCCCCTATAATATGTATACCGAGGACCTACAGGTACTTGACTTTGTGTTTGCCTGTTAGAATCCTGCTTGATTTGCTCATTAGAGAGTTCGATGGCATTCGATTTGTTGGCTAACGTATCGAAAGTATCGTCTTTGGCAACTGGCAGTCGATCGCGAATGTCGCTTCCTAAACCAGTTACGAAGATCGATTTGAGCACACCTAGCAATGTTGTTTCGCATTGCATTTTAGTTGAAGCAGTTTATGCTTACGGGCATAATGCTTCAGGTTATCAACAAAACTGCATCCTGTTTGCCTAATTATTTATATAAATGATTCGCGTATGATTTAGGTCGAGTAAAGCGGTTTCAATTTCCTCAACGGAGGATTCGCGGTTTTGCAATGCCTCAGGCTTATCCTGCTCTAAGGGTAGAAAATATTTTTCGGCTTTGCCGACGAATTTTATTTAAACCAAGCGCAATTTTTCCCGTGCCTCTGCTACGTCATCAACTATGCAAGCTCGGTTGAATTGCTGTGCGTACCGCTCAGCATTGGAATCTCCATTATGTACAGCTTGAGAATCCTGATCTCCCTTTCTGTCCTAACCCATATCTGTCGTGCGGAAGGGATTTTGTAAATACCTTGCGATATAACACGTGCGTACCCTTGACCTGTAAAAGCACGCTATTTGGATTCGAAAAGATGCAAAATTTTTATTTTATTGTTTTCAGAAATTTGATAGTGTTCACGTGGTAGTATATATAGCATAAATATTCAGTAGTTTTATAATATTAGCTTGTTCCATGTAAATTTCTACGCTTATGAGTAATAGTGGTCAAAATTTGCCCACCCCCACCACCGAAAAATTTGACATTTCGAATTTTTAAATAGACTTATGCTACGGTTGTATATATAAGTCGGGTGGGCTCATAAAACGGCTGCAGTGCTTTATAATAGATTAAATTTTACTAGCAAATGAGCCACATGCGTCGTGCCATAGCTTGAAATGTCAGATAAGCAACGTTATTTATGCAACCGGTGATTTGTAGCCCGATTTATAAATGCTACCGCGCATTTCTGGCACACCGGTGCTTCATTATTTTAACCATATTTCAGCCACTCCGATCAAAGCACCAGAGTGGCTTTTGAATACAGTGGCACAGTTTTTTCAGTTTGAACGCAGTTTTTTCCTGAGGGTGGGACAGCTGACCACGTCTCAACCACCTCCAACCCCTCAAAAGCAACTCCACCGCTGCAGCTACTAGATACTTTTTCGTTCTTTGGTTTCTTTTTCGTTGATCTTCTTTCAGTTCTTTTCTTTCTGTTTATTCCTATTGACTTATTTGATCGTTATTTGGATCGCTTGTTGTTGGTTTCCGCTTGTTCTTTTGTTTCTTGGTTTGTATTGATTCTTTACTTCTCCCGCCCTCCGATACCAAATTCTCAGTTCCATAAAGTACTGGTGCTCTTGACATGCAATCTGCGTTGTGGTGATACCGTCCCGGCTTGTATACGATTGTATACTCGTATTCCAGAATCTGGTTAGCCATTCGAGCCAGTCGTACAGTCATTTGCTCGAACGGTCGTTTCTTATTCAGAATTTGGACCAACGGCGCGTGGTGTGTGATAATGGTTGTACGGCTTCCCAATAAATACGGCCGGAAATGTTGGAGCGCCCGAATTACTACTAGATATTCTTGTTGTGTGGTTGAATACCACCTTTCGTTATAGCGATACTCGTTAGTTCCATAAGGAGTACGTACTCTTTCCTGTTTCATCTTCTTGAGATACGATATATCTGTCGCCTTGTTTGCTCGCGTCGGTATGCAGGACAAACGGCCTGAATGGATCCAAGTATCCGAGAATCGGAGGTGTCACCTTGGTCTTAAAGGTATAGAACGCTTGTTGGGTTTCTTCTGTCCACAATTGGCTAAACTTCATCATCCTTGATCGTTTATTGGTGATGTCGTATAAAGGTGTAGCTATCGTTCCATAGTCAGCTACGAATTGTCTGTAGTAACCGGTTAAGCTCAAGAAGCTTTTGAGTTAAATCATTTTGGTTTCGAAAAATTTTGTATTTTCTCAATCTTTCCTGGATCCTTTGATATACATTGGTTCGATACGATGTATCCCAGAATCGGAATTTCGCCTTTTAGAAATTCACGCTTTGAACCTTTCGATTTAAGGTTTGCTTCTCTGAGGCGCTGCAGTACTTGGTTGGTGTCGTCCAAATGGTCCCAATATGAATTGGGACGTTGAGATGATTATGATGTCGTCAAGGTAGAATAGGCACGATTCCATCATTAAAGCCAAAGCCAATTGTATCATTATTTGGAATGTTGCAGGTGCGTTCGTCAACCCGAAAGGCATGACGTTCAACTCAAACAATCCATCATGGCAGATAAACGCGGCTTTTGTTTGTCCTGCTCGTTCATCGATACTTACTAATAACCTGACTTTAGGTCTAGTGTTACAAAGTATTTCGCACCGCCTAATGCATCTAACATTTCGTCGATTTTGGCAACAAAAAGCTGTCGCATTTCCTGACTGAGTTGAACATTCTGTAATAGGCACAGATTACACTGAGTCAATATGATTAGCGAACCCCACGGACTGTACGATATTATTACTCCTTGACCCTGCATTTGTGAAACCTGCTTTCTGGCTTCGTTTCGATCCACGCACGGTAAACGTCGCAGTAGTTGCACTGGCTTCTTGACTGTGGTTTGGATGTAGTGTTCCACTTTGTATCGATACCAATATCGAAATTTGATTTTGAAAAGACGTCTTGATAGTTGTGGAACACGGTTGCCAAGTACGCTTTTCCATCTTCGTCGGCGACTGATATTTCTAAGTCGATTTCAGCCGGTAGTTGTATGCCGTGCATGTGCTCGGTTTGGCACACTATCTGTTCTTGAAATGTTCCATGTTGAGTTTTCGCTGTTCTTTCGTCTTCTTTCTTATTTCAGTATCGATAATCGACACCATTTGTTGATTCTTTGTTTGGATTTCGCCAGCCCAAGGTTTGATTATTGGTTTCCATCTTTTTCTGATCTTGATCCAACTTTTATCTTCTTCTTCATTCTTTTGTGCCTATTCTTTACTTGTTTTCGTTCGAATCGGTCGACTGCTCTTTGTGCTTTTTCTTCATCAGTTACTGTGCCTACAATCTTCTCTACTTTTCGTACAAAGCCACGTTATGTTCGCTAGGCCGTTGCTGGTCTTCGCCAGGGTTCTACTATTACCGCGGCGCCTTCTTCTGTTCCATATGGTGCCTTGACTTTCAATAAACTTCGCTGACAATGGCGGAATTACGTTATTGTAGGAACATTTGCATAATTCAATGTCCTCTCGTATTCTTACCGGACTGACCCCATTTCGTTCAGTCGTCAACAGTGGGGTAGTAACTCCCATTCATAGATATTCTTAGTTGCAGATAGTGGATTACTAATTCGAAGGCTGCTAGGAAATCGTGTCCGTATCTCGCGATCTTCCAGAAATTTCGGATCACGATGAATTTAATCTTCCGTACCTTATATTCTAGATGTACCACCACGAAAAAAATAACCCGTCACTCTTTCTGTTAAATGCTACCGGACATAGTGGCGTTTCTTTGAGCGGCTGAAGTACTTTTAGTATTGCTCTTAAGTATTGATCGTTATTTGTGACCCCATATCAACTAGGCTTTGGAGTTTCTTGTTGCCTTCCGGGTACGCATCGATGTAATACCTTAACAGTACCGTTGGGATGCTACACGGTTCATGTTCTTCTGTTCTGTTTACTTAGTTCATTCCCACAAATTTTTCTTTCTTTTCTTCTATCGATATGTCTCAATTTTCCGCAATTCTTGCACCTTGGTGACATTTGAGTATTGCAGCATTTGTCGATATTACTATTGTGATTTGTCACCGGTATCGATTTTCTTAACTGTTCCTGCTAATTTATTTGTTGCTGTGCTTCTTGTTACGGTACTTGCATCGTGTACATTGTTTGCGGCATCACTTGTTGCATTCCGATAGCTCCATAGTACGTTCGTATCAGTTGTTGATTGCTCATATCATTCTGTATTGGCATCACCGGTATCGGCACCGTCCACGGTTGTACGACTTGTTGTTGTTGTGGTAGGCTGACTATATAGGACAGATTATAGTGTCCTGGCGGACTGATTTATACGGTTAATGTCTTAATTTATATATAACGGTAGAAATTCATATTTTAACAGTTGCCGAGCCCGGAAATTCAAAGTTTTGCAGCCTTGTGGTAAGATTCAAACACGATTCTTCACAGACGCCAAGGTAAGAAATTCAAATTTTGGCGCGTGTTTTAGCTATGGTCAGGGGAGACCCTATCGGACAAAATTTATATTCAGCTCAGACTGTTCATGCAAAACCTCGCAGTTGCGTAAGAGTCCTCTAGTTGTCCGGAGTGTCTAGCCAGCCTGCATGCGGAAACGGTGTGCGACTCATGAGGCTGTTGGACAACTTAGTCATTTTGCACACAGCTTAACTTGAATGCCCCATAAGCGTTGCCGAATCCGATAGATTTGCCAGGTGCAGGAAGCTCACGACTCTGTCATATGTTTGACAAAGCTTTAGTCTGCTGTCCAACAGAACATGTAGTATTTTGAGGCTCGTTGAAGGGTGAACGGTGATATCATTGATTTGTAGTGGTAGGCCAGGTAAATAGCGGGAGATGTAAATGACTCGTTTAGTTGGAGTCTATTGTTGCAGAACCAGTGCCGTAACGTCAACAACAGTTTCTGCAGACTTGACAACATGGTTGTGCTCATCAGTGTCGAAATTATTTATTAAAATATATTTGGATATCGTTAGCGTAGCAGTGAGCGGAAAACCCCGCCTCGACGATTATTTCAGTAACAGCAGCAATTGATATAGTGAAGAATGTGGGACCAATAACACTACCCTCTGGTACGCCACTGACAAGGTATGTGGATATCGAAAGTGATTTGCCTATTTTCACACGTTGACAATGATTTGACTCGCTCGTTATCTTATCGTACTCGCACAGGTTTGTTCTTGATTTTCCCCGTTTCTTGTTGCTGATTGTTCACCGTTGTTGCTCCTGCTCGGTTGTTGCTGCTAGTGTTTTTGCACTTGCTAGATTTCGAGTGTGCTTCGCTCTATACCATTTCTTTCTTGAACACCAACCGTTGTTATCGCCAGTTGTACTTGTTCTGATTCTTTGTCTTTACTGGGCGCCGTATACGCCTAGCCTAGGCTGAAAGGCCCGTAGTATTCTTTGCCTTAAATTACGATTTTTGATTGTTTGCAACATTGGTATTGGCTCGGTATTCGAAGTTGATTTTCGCTTTGTTCTTTATTTGCCTTTTCCCATTGTTTTTTATTTGCTTTTTCCCATTCGTTTTGTTGGGTTTCATCGGCTTCTTGATTCTTCTTTTCCCCTCTTCTTCCTATTGATGATTGATTTCGAATTTCTTCTTCTTCATTAATTTCTAAATTTCTTCTCGGCTGTGGGACTGGGATTTCTGTTTCGGTATGATCCCAACTTTGACATAATTGCTCGAGTTCTTGTGTCTTCACTGCATGTTTCTTTATAAACTGCAGTTGATTTTCTTGTTGTCGCTGCCATCTTTGTGTAGCTTCTTGCACTTCTTCGTCCAAATCGTCTGTCGTTGCGAACAACTCGTTTGCGCTTCCTTCCTGTTGCAGTGTATTCGTATACGTTTCTTGCCAGCTTCTTCTATCATCTTGCTGTTCTTGTTCTTTCGCTTCGGGCGTGCATAGATCGAATTGTTTGATTGTATCTTCGAGTTCTTCCATCGCGCTCCACTTTGTTACCGTTTTTGGGCTTTTTGCGTTTGATGTTGCTTCGTTTTCGCCGTTTTGGTCGACGCCCTTTCTTTTTCCGCCGATTCTTTTTGTGCCTTGTGCTAGGTGGTGTTCTCTGAAGTGGCATTTAATATTTCAGAATTTAGACGGGGCTTGGGTAAAATGTCCCTAATTATATGGTCTATTAATTCCTAGTACGTTATAGATATAACTTCTATTTTGGCTTCTGCCTTATTTAGGACTTGGGGTTAATTTTTTAATTTTTGAAAATTCTGATTACTTTTATTCTATTACTAAATGTCCCACTGTTACGACATCATGGTCAGCATGTCGTTTTTGGTTGGCTCTCTTGGAGTAGGTGGGAGCATGATTTTATGACGGTTATCGATATCTAAAAAAGGCAAGAGGTTCGTCACCGAAGATTGCTGGGAACGAGGTGTGGCCGGTAGAATGCCTGTGGGACAGCGAGCATGACACGCGTTATTTTAATTGCAGCTCGAGTCTGGCGAGGCGGCGTAACTACTTCTATGCAGACGTGGTTCAATAATTGCGGAACTAAAAAACAAGTAAAACGATTTGTATGAAACGGTTAGATATCCAGTACACAGTTCCAAGGTGCAATTCTTTAGATTTGTATTAGCTTACAGCGGTCTGCATTTTAGTCCATTTTTGTATTGCTCTGTTAAAAGCAGGGCTCTTCTGGCAGTTTCTGTTTGACCCCTTAAGATTTAGGTTATTTATGAATTTATTAGTTCTCTAGTGACATTACTATACAAAACCCTGGACAGAAGCACTCCGTAAATTTAACTACCTGAGCCTAAGGTCTTAGATAAACTGCTTAACAACCCCTATCTTATGTAACGCACACTCGGACGGAATGCGGGAGGGTTATATATATTATGAGCTAGTTTGTGACGGACGAACACATACCATATGGAACTGTTTTTGCTCTATCCCCCGGCACCGGGACAGAATGTCAACGAGTGGTTTTGAGGAGAGTTGGAGTTGTTAAGATCGTTCGTCCTAGTGCCATGCCCCTCACTCCACTGAGACTCACAAAGTTAACCCCTGTACTATATGTCAACATTTGGGCAGGTCCAATCTTGTAGTTTCCCTTCCTAGGAGACTATATTCCACTGGTCTTGATTTTACCACTAAAATTACAACAATTTACTTACCCTCCCCAGGGGGATACTCATTCTTCTAGAGGGTTGACTCCTATGTTCTTTTCCACAAGGGGATTTTTCAACCATTTCTAGTATGGAGACCTCTATTTTTCTCTGAATTTGACTCTGAATGCCAAACAACGAAAGCAACATTGAGACGTTGGGAACGGTACTGGCGACGTCACCCAGCGACTACGAATAAGGAAGCCTACATAAATCAAATCCGTGCATACCGAGAGCTCTGTCGGCAGAAACTAATCATTTTCTGGAAAGACAATCTCAATGAGACGCCGAACAGCAACAAATAATTCCTTACTCAATAGGAGATATCAGACGCCTCTAGCTCCCGAAAGTGTCGGTGACTTCTCCACTCATTTTGTGCAAAAGATTGCAGCACTACAATCCGACTTCCAACAACAAACTATGTTTTCGCCACGGATGTCCAACGACGCTCCACTGATGCAATTATCGGCCGTTTCAGAACAGGAAGCCCGGAGGCTTATACTAATGACTAATAATAAATGCTGTGCTCTGGATGTACTTTCTTTTAAAATAATTAATTTATTGACGATCTTCTAAATCCACTTATATCATTGATCAATGAATCTATCATCACTGGGATAATGCCATCCAGGGAAAAGATGGCCATTGTACATCCCCGTTTTAAGAAATCAATCGCTAACAATCTGGAAATGGACAACTATCGCCGTGTTTCTAATCTTTCCTACGTCTCTAAACTGATCGAACGCACAGTTCTGAAACAACTGAATCATCATCTGGAGACAAATAACTTAATTCCAACTGATCAATCTGCATATCGCAAAGGACATTCTACTGAGTCAGCCCTCATAAAAATATGCAATGATACCCAACGTGCGTTCAGTCGACAGCAGATCGTTATCCTAGTTAGTTTGGATATGTCAGCAGCCTTTGACACTATCAGTCACTCCACTATTTAGGAGAGGCTGTGCCGCAGCGGAATGACGTCAAACTCTATGAACTGGTTTATATCGTACCTGACTAACCGCCATCAATGCGTCCAAATCGGGGAGACATTTTCCAAATCGACTGTGCTAGCTAGCGGCGTTCCCCAGGGCAGTGTTATCGGGCCGATTTTGTTTA
Organism: Trileptium ribeirensis; assembly: GCA_030248225.1. Taxonomy (NCBI): domain Eukaryota; kingdom Metazoa; phylum Nematoda; class Enoplea; order Enoplida; family Thoracostomopsidae; genus Trileptium; species Trileptium ribeirensis. The sequence continues at coordinate 20,744 of JASANE010010891.1, forward strand.
CTATCCCGATCGCGCTGCTTCTGCACATTATCAATAATGCTGAATTTCAAGTGCTCAGCTACGCCGATGATATGCAAATATACAAAAGCTTTGATCCAGCTGACGTTAGCGATGTTATGATCTCATTGCAAGCATTGTTGATACATACAAAACAGTGGTTGCGCAGTAATAACTTAAACATTAATGAGTCAAAGACTCGGCCCATCAACTTCAGCTGCAGGCATTTCTACAGTCCGTCAATTCAACTATCTGACGCAGTAATTAATCCTTCATCGAATGTAAAAATTCTTGGTGTCACTTGATAATAGCCTAAAATTTGACAATCACATTCGAGATGTATCCGGCTCCTGTATTTGGCAACCGTTGACAACATAAACTTAGGTGGCCTAGGCCACCTAAGTTTATGTGAAATAATAATAATGACAGTATTTTACGCGAGCTTACTAATATTTCACCGTATTTTTACACGCCAGTTACTATGAAAGTTCCTCAAATTGCTATGTCTTAGTCCCTACTCCATATAAGCGCTCCTTTCACTCTAGCCTGCGGCAACCGCAGCAGCTCGTTCGTTAAAGCACAATACCATTCTCTAATATCAGAAACTCTTTAAGAAAAGCTATAACCTTTCTAATTAATCAATTCTTGGCGTGCAACCCGTAAAACAACAAAAATAAAGCTATACTGACGACATATGTAGGAGCAAGATTACAGCGCACCGAACATGACGACTGTAAATCAAGACTGGTCAAGAATAAAAAAACAAAAGTCAAATTAAACTAAAAGGGACAATAGCAGCACAGTCGTATCAATCACATGATCGATGACTCATGCATTTGAAACCTTCCAAATCCCCCGTTAGTGGAAACTCCCCAGCTAGGTCCTCCCCGGATTGTAAACTAAGCCAAAACCCAAAAAGAAATTTATTGAATAAAATTTACATAATTTAAGACTTATACCCCTCATTTAGCTTTGGGATTCCCGGCCAATAGCATTTTAATACAATTAGTTGTTTTGTTTGCCTAGCTATGTAATTCCATGCGATATACAATTACATAATATAAATTCTCGCGAAACAACATAACGGTGCGTTGTTATTCGCTCACGTTGTGAGGTTCGTTAAAGAACCGAGCAACAGCTCCCAGATAGTTCAGTGCTTTGTGTACACAGGTTTCACCCGTGTGTTCCGGGTTCGATCCCCCAGCGCGGGCTAGAGTTTGTCAAACATTGCACGAAACTCAAATTAATTCCGGCATGAAAGTGTTAAGTGGTTTGCTAGTAGCCAAGAATTTATTGACGACATAAACGTTTACAGCCAATAACATTAAAACCTTTGGTAACGGATTTACCAGATGAGCTATAATTGTAGTGCCTTAAGCGCATAGTACTGCTGGAATTAGGCGATAAAAACGCTTAAAATTTGTTGAGAAACAGGTTCCTACGTGGTATGTGTCCAAATTTGAGCAACTGGTTATTGGTGTTAGGTAGTGAGGTGTCGTTTCAGGATTTGATAGAAAGAGTGGTTTATGTGGAGCGGGCTGAACATATGTTAACAAGTTCTAGTAACGCTGGTCTCTGTACTGAAGCAGAAAACAAGCAGATGGTTCAACGTTCATCACGCGCAGGTAAACCTCCTACAGCATCTGCAATGGCTTTTCGCAATATTAACATTCGCGGTGGAGATTGACGTCCTGGAATGGTAACGAGAGACTTGCTAGTACAGGTTGAAAAGAGTAATTCCTCGTTTACTTGTTAATATGGTTGCGCTGAAGGGCATACGCGAATGAGATGTTTCTAACATCTTTTCGCGTGAGAAGCTGGAGGAGTGAAAAACACGGAATCACAAAAATTGACAGAACCGTCCTCAGTTGAGCCAAAACAGAAAGGGCAGGAATTGCTAACATGTCATCTTTGTATCACACCTGATCATTTCGCGCGGAATTGTCCGCAGCGCGAAATCAACATAGAAAAACAGAAGCGATACAAACAAGTCAGTAGTCGCGAAATGCGAACAAGATGAGAAAATTCTTTGTCGACGGCGCGTATGCAACCAGCACTTGTGGAAGCATTAATTAATCGTATAGAACATCGAATGCAAGAGGCGTCTCAGGTGATACAGTCTAGATTGAACGAGTGTTCGTTCTCACGTAAGAACAGTTTTCGGCTGAGCCTGCAGTTTCACCGGTAAAACTTTTGCGTTATCCAAGAACAGGAAACCAGATAGTGATTCAGAAGGAAAATATCATAGTTTTTAAGAAAAATTGTTAGTTTCAAGTGAGAATAATTCAGCAGTATTGAATGCGACTACACTTCAACAACTGAAGAAATCCTGCTCGTCGACCTTCGAATTAACTTATACTAGTTGCGGGATTGGTACATACTGGTGGGGGAAAGCGCCTTATCAGGCAAGACGTGTACGAAACCTAATGTAGCCGGTACAAATTGAATAATGATGCCATTCGTGTTTTCTTTTGTTCCATGTTTTTGTATTCAATAGTTCTCCAGCTAGAAGGACTTGAAGTTGCTTGTACCTATTTTATAGTACGCACTCCTTTTACCCAATTGTTCGCAATAGAACTCTTTGTGTGCAAATACGCGCAATTGTTGAGTTGTTTGTTGCGATTGTAACTGAAGTAACATTCTTCGACAATTTGAGTTCCTTATCGATTAAAAAATGAAGCTGTTTTCGTGACGGGTATACCAACTCGATTTGGGACATGGGTCCGTCGAGAAGCTGATATAACGGATCAGAATTTGGAGATCATGAAGGGGGCCCAAGTAACCCTGAGGGGCTTCCCGAATTACGGAAATTTCATAAAAAAAATTAAATTCCAGAATTCAAAAGTTCCGAAATACCCTGGATATTTAAATTCCAAATTTCCCAAATTCCCAGAAGTATGAGATCCCATGGTTCCGCAAATTTCAGAATTTGCGTATTCCCTACGGTTGCTTCGAAAAATGGTCATGTCATTGCTCAATACCATGAGCAGGTCGTCATGTCCCCAGAAGTGACAAAGCGCATACACGGTTTAATCTCTGGCGGTATTAACCGACATTCTTCGGATCGTGGATTCTCTGGAAACAGTCCAATGTCAGTCATATAAAATTTGCGAAACGCACATTAGTTGGTAAAGTATCAGCTAAACACATTTTCTGATTTATTTACTTATTTATTCGTGTAATTGTTGCAAATGTTTGACGATTTGGTGGGTGACATGCGCTGTGTTTTTCCTCTGTTTCTGTTTAGTACCACACATGTCAGTCTGTTCCACTACAGACATAATACGACAGAACTTCAGTCGATAATCCGCTGCTCCGATTTATAATACCTTTAGTTTAATTCTCCACTTTGTAAGAGCAACCTATTCAAAATATTATTTATATTGTTAAAGTTTCGTATGACAAACTTCAAGGTACTTAGTTGGCTACACAAAATTTTGCCGTACACTAAAGTATGTGCCAAAAGTTGTATAAATTATATAGATTTAAAAACTAAATCCTATTCTAGTTTCAATATACAGTGGTCACACGCTGCTACCCAAATCGCGATAAAAGCTTAAAATTTCATACGGCACTTGAGAACGTGTTATAATTGCCCATTTAAATCTATGCATGGATTGATTATTAATATTTCGAACAGCATCAGAAAATATAATGAAAATCCGCCCATCAAAATTGCGCGATTTTAGATTTTACTTTATAGCTTTCACTTTGCTGTTTTTAAAATTTTTGTCAGAAATGATTTTGAAAACATTTTTCACAAATTTTTATTTGTGCTTTATAAATATTATTTACCCCTGCTCCACTCTGAGACCTTTGCTACCCCGACGACCTCCCCACACGCCGAACGTTTGTCCTTCACCACCCAAAAGCCGACGGACCTTTGACACCTATGCTTTAAATCTAGTGAAAGTTCCCAATAAAGGCATTTGCTTAATATTGCCACTTCTACGCTCTATTGCACAAAACAATGTTACAAATAGTAATGTTTACTACATTTTTATATCCAATAATGATCAGTTATTAAACTATAAAGCTAACTGTTTGGCTCTGCGTGCTGTTACAATATTAGCTTTGGTTGAAACATATTCGTGCGATGGATGAATGACTTTCCACACTAACGGTCAATGTGAGTCATTACCATTTTTATGTAGTTTATTCTTTTCTCTAAGAAAAAATTTATCATCTTACTCATCCGCGGATTCTAAATCTGAAGTCAAGCATTACATTATATGAATTGCAACCAAGTTATTGATATATTTTAAATTTTTTCTATTGATTGTCTGGTTCAGTACATTTACATAATGCGACAGACCTTCATCTGATAATCCACAGCTCTGATTTCTACTCCTGCCAAGAGCAATATGTTCACAATATTTATTTTGTAATAGTTTCGCATGACACAAAAACTAATTGCAAGGTACTTCGTTGGCTACACAACATTTTCCTATATACTAACGTACTACCGATCATTTGGATAAATCATATATATTTAGAAACTAAATCATAATCTAATTTGAATATATGGATCACAAGCAACCCTTCCCCAAATAGCGGTAAAGGCTTAAAAATTCTTCTAGTACTTAGGTACGTGTTAAAATTGTTCATTTAAATTATGCATTGATTTATTATTTTAGACATTACTGGAAAATATAATAAACATCAGACGATCATAATTATGCTATTTTAGATGAACTTTAGAGTTTTCACGTTGTTGATTTCAAAATGTTTGTCAGAAAACGCTTGTACCAACGATTTGTCACTAATTTTTACTTTTGCTTTACAAATATTTGCTACCGTAACGAAAAATGTCTTTTGTTGTTAATAAAACAATTCTGGTAACGAACCGGAATTACCTGGGCAAAGGCGTTGTGCTATGTAATTAATATCACAAACCTCTGTAATTTCTAGGGTACTAGATTTTACCGATTACATTGTTACAGTATCATTAACATAAATGCTTGGATTTACCTGCAGTGATATCAAACATTAATTTGCAAAGAAATTTTTATAGTCCCTGCGCTGAAGGACACATATGCTGCATTATAGGGTAGCCAACCATATATTTCTATTAAGAATCAGTGACATAATGTAATATATTGTTATACACTAAAAATGCTCGCAATCAAAAATAAACATTGTGATGTTTTGATATATATTTAGCGCGTGAATTTCCGTTTTGTAAACAGTGAATTTGGGGTAACCAGGTTGATGCTAGTGGATGCATATCCACCAGCACTGTGCCTGAGTATTACTGAATAACATCATGATGCAAAATAAGATGATCACAAATTCGTTATTGTCGATTATAACTTGGGTTTCAGTGGACGAAATTGGCTCAGTGTGTGGTAAGATGTTGAAAATTTTCGAAGTATGACAGTTAAGCTTTAATACTGCGCCGAAATTTTGTCTTTGGACTTTTTCTTTGTGCATTTTGTTTCTGCCTTCAAATTTCTTTACCGAAAGGTCAGTTTTCCCAAAATTTATTAATATTAATTAGCGGGGAACGTTTTACATAAACAATAATAGAAGACAAATTGAACAACTGATTGAAACGCATACATCTTTATGCTAATCTAGAAGCTTCCTTCGCATTACGCATAAAATGAATATCAGGGCCACATTTTTGCTTAGTACCATTATCAGACTGTAAATTGTCAATCTTATAGGTATAGGATTAATGTCGTTGCTACTAGATTTAGCTAACCATAGCACTCAAAAAATCTCTCCTTGCATTTACATGCAAATATTTTTCTTCATGGAGAAATAGATATTTATTATATTGTTACAGTTGTGAAACAGACGGAGGGAAGGGAGCGTAGTTTCCTCTGTGGGCGAAAAGGGGAGAAATTGTGAAATTTCTGTTTTTATCTGTCGGTGTCACTGATAAGTCATTATTGTGTGGTTAGGTTTTGGTAAAATAATTTCCGATAACAAATGTGGCGATGATGTGGTCTTTAGTTGAGCGCAAACAGCTTCGATCCCATATTCCGGAACTAATTGACAAAAACGTGTTTAAGGGTTGTTTTGCAAAATTTGGCTATGCGGCGGGTAGCAGTGTTGTGTCTCAGCCCACATCTCGCGACAGACTTTGATCGAAAAACGGACAATACCACAGAATCTATACCATTGCTGAAGTTTTCATGGGACTACTCCCTTGGCCGCTGCGGGCTCGCATATGGCTTGTCAACTGTTCCAGAAATACAAATTTTTCACATTTCGGCATGTAGTTGCGTGTTTTGCCTTACAACGTGTATATTTTGGATTATCTTAGGTTACGCTAAAATACGATGGTTTTGTTTAACTAGAATCCAACGTGACTATACTATACCTTTCCATGAAATTTCACGGGTTTTGAGGTCGATGAATTCGATTTTCGAAATGTAGTCTGTTTTCAGTTCTTTGGTTCTGTATTATGTTCAGGGCATCAAGTGTTATATATAGAGTTGGATTTTCGACACCCTAAATACGATGGTTTTGGTTATATAGAGCCCTGTACGAATATTTAATTTTTCATACGTTTTCAATTTGCTTAACGACGATGAATCCAATTTTCAGAACAAAATTTGTCTTCGTT
>JASANE010010894.1:0-11934 GCA_030248225.1 Trileptium ribeirensis
GACAGTTATAAGCTAATTACACTGCAGTCATAATGAAGTAATAACTTTAATATTTGTTTCGGATGTAGCGACAGGCATTATGGCGTTAATATGAATTCTACACATGCCCACACACACTTCTACACATGCCCACACCATGCACACACTCAAATAAAATATACAACCTTCAAAGTTGGCTTTGTTATAGCTTGGTGAGGTATCTGATCCCATAACTTTTGCAAACAATATGCGAGGCACACAGAGTATGTAATGGATACTGCTGAAGGTTCTTTTATAAATTATAGGCCGTACACCATCACTGAGTATAAGTCTCAATACCTTTAAATTATAGACATATCGATAACTCTACATCCTCAATGCATTACTATTAAGTCATTCTACAAAACATAGCACATAAATAGCTTGATAGCGAATTTGTCGCCACCTATTTCTAGTTGCGTTGATGCACAAAAGGCTTGGATACGATCATAATTCACTTTGGCAACCCATCATCCAACATTGTTTGTGTGTGTGAGCCGAAAAATTCGCCGAAACTGTATGCCTAATAGCTCTGTTGGTCAGAGCTCCGCTAAGCTAAACAAATTGGATAACACTGTGCAACTGAAAAAAAAACAATTCACCTGGCGACTTCGGTAGAACCTCAATATTTTGCCAAACTATATCAAATATATGTAAATGAGTTTAACCGAGTAAAGGCTCTAAAATATTTTCTTTAAGTATATTTACATACAAAAAACATAATATTTACTGCGGCACAAACTGTCGCACTACAAAGACGTACCATCTAGTGGGTAACCTGGATGAAAACCAGACTAGCGCTAGTATTTATCCTTTGCTATTGCTGTTTAGCAGTAGCGTCTTTGAGTAACTAATCAACCATTCTCCTCCCCTTTATGGGTTATCAACCCTCTTTTTGAAAGCGGTTCTACGTCCATGCTACATAAAATACCAATGTTTGTATATGTTCTCTGTATTAATAAAATTTACGATCATGTAATTTTTAAATGCAAGTAATCGAGGTTAAATTTTACCCGTAGGTGAGCCCTGGAAAGACCGTGACGGTGTTATTAAAAGCGAATGCGTGAAGTGGTCCAAAAATTATATAACGGGAAAAAGAAGGAAAAAGAGGCAATTATTGAATCCAGTGCCGAGCTAGAGTCTGACCCATTTTTTGTTCCATTTTTTGGGATTCAAAGTTCCGAAGGTTCACGGTATAATGTTCACAAATTGTCTGAAGCTAGGCGGCAACAGGACGCCATTTCTCCACATTTTCGTTAATTCGCTTCAGTCGTGTATCCAGTTCCAAACGATCTTCACTCGGAAAACTAGAAATATACGTATCGTAATTCATTTGAGATTAGTTTTAAAGTGTTAAATTGGAACAAAATGTATACCGGCATAATACGTATGTGAAATTGTGCCACGTTGTTAAATTCAACATACTGTAATTGTGCGTTAAAAGACTTAGATTGTGCGGTGTTTTTCTAATTTAGACTTTGTATGAATTTGATAACCAGCACTAGATTTCCACGTTTTCTGTTCCACCATACAATTTTGAGCTTTTACCGAGAGAATGAAATAGATTTTTGTGATTTGAAATAATTGTCGTCATGGCCCTTTCTTTAGGGAGTTAGATATTAGCATTTTGGATATACTGGCTTTCTAAACAGGTTCGTCGCCAAGAGGGGGTAGCGGATAGGAATCCTGGCTGCTCGGTTAGCTACCAACTACGGCTGCCAACATATCAAATCGTTCAGTAAACTTCTGTGTTTATTCAGATTGTAAAATGAACCCAATTTTTTAAGTTACTGATGCAACGATAGAAATAAATTTGGTATAGTGACAGTAAATAACATTTAGTTTGATTTTCACTTATTCGCTCCAACTTGTAAGCTTTCTTGCTCCGCCGCGAAGTTAGCTCAACCTCTTGAAAGGTTGTTTTACTCTCCTGGGAACTAGTCCTCGCCATAGCACTGATCTGGCATCACATTGCTATGTTAATAAACACTTGTTATAAGCAAGCGAGTGGAGATGGATCGGTGTACATATATACACAGATGCTGTGTAGACCACGAACAGTTCACGAACAGTTCTAACTGCCTAAAGACTTTTGAATTAGAAAAAGTAGCAATTTGATCAATTTTAGGTGGAAAACACTATAAACCCGTTGTTCTGCTTCAACAGGTTGGAAAATCACATCAGCAAAATTTTGGAAATTTCACCTTTTGGAGAAATTTCTTAGACTTAAAGTCGGAACTCGACAGCGACTGCTCTGTATAAATAGATGATACAGAAAATTTGTAGCACTCACTGAGGAGATTTTGTTGTGTACACTGCTAACATCCCTAGACCCATTCTTACTACCTACGAGCTTATAACCTAGTTATTGCAGATTCACAGAATAATGCGCCCATCTACTCGAAAATTTTTGTTACATTTAGAAGAGAACCGGGGAGGAGCGTGTAGTTATTCGCCAAGTTACGAACTAGGGGCGGTTATCCCTGCTTCGACTCAATGTTAGCGAGCTAATCAGCTATGCAGTGCACTAAGCAGGGGCCATAGAGTGCTTCAGAAATCGCTCCTTAAAGCAGGTCGCTCTGGGCGACGAATAGTCAGGCAGGCGGAGGAAAAAGGTGATACGAACTGACTCCGCGAGCTCGGCAGCATCTATGGAGCGCTGCGTAGGGCGACGCCGACTCTAACTAGTGACAGAGAGTGCCTAGAAATTTATCCTCAAGATATACTCACATTTGTGCATAGGCTTGAATTCGCTCTATAGCGTATGACATCTTTACCTACCTAATAGTACGACTGACCGAAAGACAAGTTAAATAAGCCAAAAAGAAGGGGAAATGGAATAATCCCTTGGGTTTAGGCCGACGGGATGTGGTCGGGGTGTTGCGCGGCATGATGCGTTCTTATGAGCAACTTACGAAACGGTCATCCAGCCGATTGGCTTCCGCTCGAATCGGCGATCGGGTTTTAGATGGGGAGGCAAGTCCCTTAGACGGAACGCATCTAGCCGAAGGCTAAGTCAGCCTCATTTCCTACCTATCGGGGTCGCTTGTACTACTCGGGCCCTGGGCGATCGGCCCGGGACGCATTTGCGTCCTTTGTTTCGTTCTTTAGTTGTTGGTCTTTTGCCTCTCTATAACGACGATTTTTCTATTACACTGCAATGTTGCAGTGTCTCAACTGCACTGTACTGCAGTTGAGTTATTGTCGACATAATAGTCGATGTTCCTATAACTCTGTGGCTGAATGGTTAAGACATGTGAAACTGCAGCGGACTTAAATTCTCCGTGCAGGATCAATTCACAAAACGGGAAAATATAACTGGCTGACACTGAAGTTATAGAAAAAAGTAAAACTGGCTATACATAGTACATAGCCTAACGGGCAAACCGAGCTAAAATCAAAGAAAAGTTAAACTCAGCGGTCAACTCGCTCCAAAAAGAAAAAGGGGTTTTGAACTCGCCCGGTTTGGGGCCGAAATGACCGGGGCGAGGAGGTAAGTTTTCTTTATTTTTTTGAAAGTCCTAAAATTTTGTTCACGGCGGGAACACGGAGTGTTTCTCCCGCAAACGGCAGTTTCTCGCGATGACGCAGGGGCAAGGTTTAGTTCTATCTCTTTTAGATAATGGTCTCGAGAGAAGACCATTGCGTAGTGCAATGGTGAACACCGGTAAATTTAATTGTTTTCACCTCGTAGTTATTTGGGGTCCAAAACTGATGTATCACCACAGAACGAAGCGTCATCGTCCTAGGTCGAGGTCGGCTAAATTTTGTTCAGCTGGGGGCGTGCTCCTCCAGCTCATTTTGATCACACGGGGGCAAGGGGACACCTAAAGGTACTCCGGTCAGTCGTCCTAATGAGATGGGTGTACAAATGAGATGCCTACCGACTATGTCGTCTTGTGCTCTAAAATCAGATTCAAACAACTGAGTCAAGATGATTCCGAGACAACGTTCCGCGAAAGCAGCAAACACCTTAAGCTCAAGTCAATGTCCCTAGAATTCGTTTAGTCTTTTAGATCCCAAATTTTCTTAACTCGATGAAATAGAAGAAATTTTCGGGGCTTCCTAAAGCCCGACGGAGGCTAGTCCTCCGTCCCTAATCTGCGTTTCTGTCCAAGCCCAAACACGGCATCCACTAAGCTATAATTTTGTAAACCATAAAAGCAAAACCATTGAATAAGTCTCTATTTTCCGTGGCATGCACGTTCTAGAAATTTTACCGTGGTCGGCCCAGGAAAATTCGTTGATCCTAACTCAAAAGAAGCAAGTCATGTAAAACCTGGACGAGAGGCGTCCAATTTGTTGTGCCTTACCTAAGACCACGGGGAATCAGAAAGACTTCGATCCGGTTGATCAGTCTCCACTACGCTTTGTACAAGTATATCCTATTCCGCCTAACGTCTCCTGCGTTGGAACTCGATATTAATGATTGATTCCAGATGAGGTCGTGTGTAGCATTTCAGCGGGGACTGGGAGGGGGGGCGAAACCCAAGCATGAGTGTTTCTTTCTGCGGGCAAAGGGCGTGCTACAGTCGGGGTGCTTAAGCGAACGGCCTGTTACTCTTCAATTGACAGGGAAAATAAACCCCTGCTATCGCTACTCCTTCTGTTACTTACGAACATCGATCCTCGGGGCAGCACCAGCTAAGCCCCTTTCGCGAGGTATATACCTACGCGGAAATCCTTTGTCCATCGAGTCGCCACGAGGTAAAACGAAAAAGCGAATACAAAGCAGAGACGCATGAAAACTACAAACACCGAAATACTGCGTCGGAGCCGGTCAGTAAAGTCGACCGAACTCCGCGCTGTCGAAGTCCAACTGATTCCAAGATTCGACGCGTTGGTCGTAACCTCGAAATTTCTGCCTGTATGTTAGGATGGCGATTTCGTCGCCGTCCAATCGTCGTTGGTCGGGCAACGCCCATCTTTCTTGGGTTTTAGTTCAGTGTCCAATTGGGGACACTTCCGGAAAATCGAATCTTGACGGCTACCGTAAACCGTCGATGTCCTTACAGAGAGTCGGCTTCAATTAAATTTGCCGACATCAAGTTTGAATCTTCCGAGTACTCGGAAGTTGACCATCTGTGATTTTTGTCCAAATTTTCCCAAGAAAAGTAAATTTTGAAGTCCCAATTTCCCGTCCTCATCGCCGGATGTCCAGCGAAATCGGATCCTAAACTCACAATGTTCGAGCAGTTTCCGGTCCTAGCTTAACTTAAACTATTGAAGGTACTTTCGGGTCACGCAATTTCCTTCTTCCATCCCAATTAGCGTGACAATCTGCTCATATTTTGGACTATTTGCTCTTCCCAGCCCATTCCTAGTCGGCAAACATTAACTCGGCCTTTGTGATCTTTAACTTGCCGCCCTCCTAATTAAGCTAAATTGAATTTGGAAAGTGACCCTAACTCGCGATGACACCTTAGAACGTCAAGAGAAATCCAGCTAATTTCTAATTTTCATGCGAGTATGTATCCTTCGAAGTCGCGCCGGGGGGGACCGACGATGAGAGAACGCCCGTCTCGAGGTTAAAGACGGGGTAGACCCTGCCGTACTCCTAACTGCTCAGGGACCCTGCTCCAGGGCCCCTAGGGCCCGCGGGAGCGCCCTAAAGTCGCCCCCCGTTCATCCTGTCCGTCCGTATTTTTTCTGTTCGTAAAACTCTGAAATTTAACAAATTTTGATGTACGATGTTCTCGTCCGTCCGTTTTTTCATGTCCTCATATATATATAGTATAATTCTTATATGTAAATATAATACATATATACACACAGACACATACACATACTACACACAGTAGACACACTGGCGTCCTGAGCGACAGAAAGGTCGCTCAGGATAAATACACACACTACGACACGTCAAACACAACAACAACAACAAAGCGACAACGAAGAAAACCGACCAGAAACGTCGGTTAGAGAGAGAACGAGGACAAAAGCGAAAGGACAGCGAGGACACGAGGAGGGCATGGGAAGGGAAGCGGGACAAGGGGAATCCGGGAGGATTTTCGAGGGGCTGGGGTCAGATTTGGTCCCAGGACGGAAAACGGGGTCGATTGATACCAAACACAAGGGGGGTAGACATAGAAGTGGGTCGGGACCCATCTATGGGTTCCGATGTATATTAGTATGGGGAGCTTTAGCGGGCTCTCCTGCGTCAACGGATGGGCGTAGCGACGCCCGCCAGGTATCGTTGGACTCTTCGTCCAACGGCGATTTGAACGAGGGGTGATACCGCTACTGGGGCGGCAGGGGTAAGAACGGTACTAAAATCGCGGCGATTAGAGAGAGTAGTGGCTACGGTAGGGGCGCTTTCGTCGGCTGTCCTGGGTTAATGGGGCGGCGGACAGAGACCCGCCGGGTATTTTTGGAGATGTCTCATCGGGACGAATCCAATGAGGGGCGGTTCGCCCACTTTCGAGCTGAGCGAAAAATCTCGATTTATCGGTGCCCATCAGCTGTTTACAACAGCTTTCTAGGCATTTTTGCGTGGCTACGGCGAGTCAGCGAGAACTCGGACGGAGGTCCAGCACACGTCGTTAGACTCAGCTAGTCGCTATGAACAAAACGAGGGGTCGCATGCGCCGGTTCGGATGCGGGGTAGGGCAACGAGGATGTCGGAAAGTGGGGGTTTATATGAGTTGCATACTACAATAGGCTACAGAAACGAAGCGGTTTTACCTAAAAGAGTTGTCCACAAGGCACACACACACAAATAGATACATTTACATATTTTATATATCGCATGTCCTAAAGATAGGTGGAAGGTAACAGTCCGGGTTTCACGTTGACAATCCTACCTAGCGTAAGTAGCGATTGTCTCTACACGTTATAAGCGAAGTTTCAGCGTGGTTCGGAACGGTTTTAGATGCCCACTCACGATTCACCAAAGTGTCCTACCAACCGGCTCCGGTTGTTTTCCGGATCAGGGTACCGTAGACGGTGGCGGGCCTTCGAATTAACCCGACATCCGTCGTCCCTTATAATCGCGAAAGCTACTAAAAGAATGATTTCCGCTTGTTGCAACTTGTTGTTTTCCGTGACCATTACTTAGTAAATCGCTAAAACCAAGTAAATTTAATATTTTTGATTTCAGTCTTAACCAACGTGTTTTCCTGAACGTGCAGCCAGGGGCCTCCTATTCCCGGACGGTCGTAACCGTCAAACCTATAACACATAATGCCTGCTGGTGGGGGTTTCCGACCAATTTCCAGTTTCCGTCGGTGTGGGGGTTTCATTTTCAGTCCTACAGGTCGGTTGAGGCGGCTCATTTCCTTACAATTTGGTCAGATGGTAACACTCGTCCTTAGCAAAGTCGTAAATTACAACGAAAGTATGCGGCACGTTACACGAAGCAATACGCTGACATAAGACGACAATTGTATACAGAACAGTCCCCTAGTACAAAGCGACATTCATACACAAAACGGTTCGTTAATATAAGTGACACTTTATACAAAAACGGTTCATTAACATAAGCGACATTTTGTACAAAACGGTTCATTAAAATAAGCGACATTTTACACAAAACGGTTCAGTAATGGAAGCGGCATTTTACACAACACGGTTCAGTAATGTAAGCGACATTTTATACAAAACTGTTCATTAATATAAACGACATTTTATACACAACTGTTCATTAATATAAACGACATTTTATACAAAACTGTTCATTAATATAAACGACATTTTATACAAAACTGTTCATTAATATAAACGAAATTTTTTTACAAAACTGTTCATTAATATAAGCGACATTTTATACGAAACTGTTCATTAATATAGACGACATTTTATACAAAACTGTTCATTAATATAAGCGACATTTTATACAAAACTGTTCATTAATATAAGCGACATTTTATACAAAACAGCCATGTGCCAACGCGTCCCGATACAATTTTGAGTGCGAAAGTCCTGAAATGTTCGTGACAGGGCCGAAGCGGCCCTGTTACATATGTGTGTAATTGGTGTATTCGTATTTTATTTCTTTAATTGACTTTCTATTTTTAGGTGTACAACATAGATGTAACTAGAAAACTTTTCTCTATACCGAAATTGAATTAAAACAAATCAAATAATACAAACAGAAAATAGCCTTGTTGCTGGAACAAAAACCTAGATGAGTTTCTGATGCTTATGCGGCGTTCACGTTATAATGTCTCCGCTGTTTGGAATTTTTGACCCCTGTAGTCGCGACCCCACCGTATAGACAGTCAGGGTGACACCCACACTGTAAACCAATCGCCGAAGGTGTGCGACACACCCCTAGCTAATACATTTTTCTTGACAGTGTCGTACACACCCTTAGCTACTAATTTGGCGCGAATTAACTATAACGGACACCGTCTGTAGCTAACGCGGTTTATTAGTCAACTGTCCTGTGTAGTTTTTCTAAATCCTCGATATTTGTATGTAGCCCATATGAACAATGCTCAAATAATTCCGAACACTGACAATAAAACTGCCAGAAGAGACGGTGTGCTTGACACTGTCGAGAAATGGTAATACGCTTAACTAGCTACCTTTGAAAAAAATTATTAAAAACATGGGGGTGCCTGCGATACCCTGTTGTCAACAGTGTGCTTGACACTGTTTGGTGTACATAAGTTCCAAACGTTGGGGACATTATAACATGAACGCCGCATTACACCTCTCTTGTACTTTTGCCAAGTCAGTTGATGGCTGTAAAAGCGATAAATGCGGAGAAATCACAATTTTAAATATTGCGTGTAACACGATTTGTGATATGGTAACACGTTGGTGACGTTCGTAGTCGCTTACTTTTTAGTATCGTGTCGCCCAGATTGTTGACCCCG
Organism: Trileptium ribeirensis; assembly: GCA_030248225.1. Lineage (NCBI taxonomy): Eukaryota > Metazoa > Nematoda > Enoplea > Enoplida > Thoracostomopsidae > Trileptium > Trileptium ribeirensis. The sequence goes on from JASANE010010894.1 coordinate 8,841, forward strand.
TACACGTAAAAGCATGTTTACCAATACATATCTGTAATTGGTATTTGCTGTTTTGTCGGCTACAGCTATAGCATTGCGTTCAAACAGACCGGATTCGTTTCATGTCGCAAGCTTTAATGTGTCAAATATTGCGTGAAACAGAAAGTAATTTAGGACTTTAACGGTTAATGAATGTATAAAAATTCTTAGGATCGAGTATGTCTTCTGGATCACAATATTCGCTTACAATTACCTACTGTGAGTTGAAAAAATCTCAAGTGCAATTTATAGTATGTTGTTGTAAAAATGTCTTAGTAGCACTAGCAATAGTAGTCATTTCCGCATATAATATTTTAGCATTGGACCTCGTGCATTTACCAATTATACAGGAAGTTTGCATTCCAAGTACAATTTCCGTTCAGTTTCATTAGGTTCTAGTTTTTCCTACAATATAAGGCAATTAGCAGCACACAATCCATTATATTATACAAACGAATTTATCTGAAGCGTGTATTAGTCATGTTAAAAGCAGATTCAATACTCATGTAAACTCTTTTTTAACCACTGTTTCAATCGTATTTTTGCAAAGTTGTAATTTTTGCCATTGGTATAAAAAACTGATATACAGTCTGAACACTTTCGTTAACACGTACACATATAAAATATCATGGTGCGTGTATTCATCCCGCCTGACTATAGCATATGCCATTTCGTCGTCACGTCGTTCGTAGTTTTAAATCAATGCGCACAGCGCTACGCTTATGCTTTCAATGTGGCGCGTATGTGTTGCTGCTGCGCGAGATTTTTACACACAAGTGGCCTATGTATATGTCATGGCGCGCAGAAGGTAATGATATTTTCTAGAACTGTCTGCAACCGCCAGGTTACGAAGATATACCATCATATCCTTAGTATATGACCGATAAATCACATTGATATATGCACATATAGTATACCGTTTATTTCAGGATCTATAATATAACTCTTATTTCTTACAAAATTTCTTATTTCTTATAAAATGGCTTTTATCCGTAGTAAACGTAGGAGGCCGCAAGAACTTGAATCCTCAAATGCAGACAGCAGTTCTAATGAATCAGACGAACAAGTACGACAATGTACTTCAACTGTTTTTCATGACATTGGGCTTGACTTAGAAGCATCTGGCGAATATTCAGATTTCGACAGAAGCGGTAAAAGATCCAACAGCGACGGCAATGACAGCAGTGGTTCACAATATTTGAGGAAATGCCAGCAGATGCTCGGAGTTAGATTCAGGGCAGATTTTAATTCTAAGAACATCCAATTTATGGAAGTGGATGATTTCAAAGAAGACGTACCTGTAGAAGCAACATAGGTTTGGTTTTTCGAAAAACTGTTTACCGACGAGATGTATCAGATAATCGTCAATTGTACGAACCCGGGTTAAGCTGCTTAATGAACTAATTATACGAAACACGTCACTGACCCGAGGTAGCCAGCTCAGCCGATGGAAACCCGTGACTTTGGCCGAATGTAAACGTTTCTGGGGGCTTTGTTTTTACATGGGACTAGTGCGACTGCCGACTATCGAATCCTGACTTCGTCCATACCGAAAGACAACCACTTTACCATTCTGTTTTTGTGCAGCGATCAGGTATTGGTCGGGACCGCTTTCAGATGATTCTGCGTATGCTTCACTTTACTGACAACTATGTAATCTGCCGCCATCGATCGGCTTGCGAAGTTACGACCATTTATCACACTGCTGCTAACGAATCTCTGGAACCTATACTACCCGAAGAAGGAGCTGTCAATTGATGAAGCAATGATACTGTGGCGTGGGCGATTTGTGGGACGACAGTTTATAAAAAACAAACGCTCAGAAAATATGGGCTTAAAAATGAACGAACAAACGGAGCCAACGGTCTTTGTGTGAACTTCAAAGTTTATACTGGTCAAAAGGACGAAACAGCTGGCAGAGTGCATACGGCTAATGTTGTCAAACATCTGTTACAGCCATTTGAAGACAAAGGACACCATCTGTACATGGATAATTATTAAATATTGTCACAATTAATTCGCGAGTTACTCGAGTACTCCACTCATATTTGTGGCACTCTGCGTTTGAACCGGACCATAATGTTTCACCTGATTTAAAGAAAGAACTACAACAATTAGGTGATATTATTTCACGTAACTCAAATAGTATTTTGGTATTGAAATCGAAGGACAGGGGTGAAGTATCATTTATCACAGCGATTCATACAGCTGACGTAACGGCGGTTCGTTCAAAAAAAAGCGTTTAGTGGTAAAAACGAATCGTCGTGAACGCGTATAATCAGATGATGGAGCAATTCAGCAGAGCAGATCAAATGTTGTCTATTATTATGGTCCAGGAAGGGCGTGAAATGGTACCGCAAGGTCGCATTTCACATTCTGGAACTAATGTTGAACAATGCCTTTTTTCCCATTCCATATGGGCTGGTGGAAAAATGCTACCGGCGAGGCCTTTTCGCTAAAACTATTATTCAACATCTTGTTTTCCACGACAATATTGAACAGCCTGTCGGACCGGTACGGGAGCTGATGGGATTTCATTATATGGAGAAAAAAGAAAGCAAACACGGTGCATCCAATGTTACAAAACTATGGTTACTCATAAAAAAGGCAAAACCAATGTCCGTAAAAGAAAAACAACCATTTACTGATGTGCGACATGTGAAGAAACCGCCGTTGTGTCCCGCTGACTGCTTTCGTGATTGGCATCTGAATACTTGATAAGGGTATATCATTATTTGAAAAAAGTGAAATCACTTAAAACTGATGATAAAGGAAAATTCACGGGAAAATAATATTTGATGATATTTGTCGAAATACAGAAATACTGCACGTACGGAACCAGCTAAAGCAAAAAACATAAATTTTCATTCATTCATATATGTCATGGTGCGTTAGGTATTTATGACGTAATACGCGCATGACATATATATGTCTTGATTTAGATATTGCCGGAATGATAATCGCCAGATACGAGTTTATGAACCAAAACACGTATAATTGTCCGTTAGTTCCAAAATAACTGCTTGCGCTTGATGGTGTTGCACATAATTTACAATGTGCGCAGTGAAAGTGTTAA
>JASANE010010895.1:0-148939 GCA_030248225.1 Trileptium ribeirensis
ACAGGGCCAAAGCGGCCCTGTTACATAATATGTATTTGATATGTAGAATTTATAATCGCAAGCAGTATAATACGTTGATTTTAGGAAAACCTCGACATGGAAAGCCTTCACGCACAATTTTTAAAAGTTAAGGCTGAAACTAACACCAGTCATGTAATGCAGTATGGATCGATCGGGATGTCGAAAGAACCTGTCGGTGAATTTCAAGGAGATGACAAAGTGCCACCCATTCAATATCCAAACGTACGTAGTTGGAGTCGTTGTTATTTGACGAAATCATATTTCAACATAATATAAATATTTATTAAAAATGTAAAGACTTCATTTTATAATTCACCAGTATATTCAGTTATTGATGCTTTGTAAAACAACTGTTGGATTTTGACATATATATTGATGCACACGCAAGTTAAGCAGATTAAGCGAGTCTTACAATTTCAAGGAGGTCGCAAATTGCTACTCGTTTAATATCCAAACGCACGTAGTTGCAGTCGTTGTTATATTATTTGACAAAATCCTACTTCAGCATAATATAAATATGTATTGATTACGTAAGGACTTCATTTTATAATTCACCAGTTTATCCACTTATTGATACTTTGTAAAACAACCTGTGGATTTTGACATATCTATTGATGCACACGCAAGTTAAGCAGATTAAGCATGTCTTAGAATATATTCCCAGATTTTATGAATTTGTGAGATATCTGAAATTATATATAGTAAAAATATTGAAAATCCGAAGTTTAAGTTGTCACATGTTTTCAGGAATATTGCCTGAATTCATCGACAAATTTCAACAATGTCAATATAGTACTTGACATTGTAGCAGCGCAGCTATTTTTGATGGTGCAAATAAATGAACAGACTTGTCACGAATATTTTCGGTATTATGTTATAGGTATATATGTTATCAATATTATCAATAAGCCGTTAGAGATTTCTGTATTTATTGGCCATCTTATAAGACTAAAGTCTCTTACAGCTATCTGTTAGAGATTTAAATATCAAACAAGCAGTCATTAAAGACAAAATCTCTAGCAGCCATTTACAAGAAACTAAAATATAATATAACCGTTAATTAGAGATTTTAGTTTCTTGCATACTGCTATTAAAAACAAAACTGCCCACTTTTTGCACTCATTCTGTGAAACCTGCAGTATTGGGTGATATAGTCATCAGGCAAATTGTTTCCAGTACCGGAGTGTGAGGGACCAAGTATAGTCAAGTGCAATGACCTATTTGAAAGAAAGACCGTGTCTAAAAGGCAAACATGTGACGTCAGTAATCTAAATACGGTTTTATAAAAATTGCAAATTACATTAGTTTCAGACGCATATTTCTGGTCTTTAATTACATATCCCGTATGCCATCGGATACTTTTTTGGTTTTAAGTTTCCCTTTTTCCAGATGTTGTTAATTAAAAACCAATTTTTACGGTAGTTGGGAATTCCGCCGGTGGGGGCGATTCTGAATATATAGCTAATGCAGTAGTATTTTGTTGTTTTACAATAACTATGAACTTTAATTTATTATACTTTAGACTGGTTATACATGTTGTAGGCTCCATTAAGGGCTGTCCCGTCTCGCGAAGTTCCACTAGTCATGCAGCAATTCAAGATAAAAAATGCTGTTAATCGTGCCGAAAGACAACGCCTGGAACAAGAATTTAGTATGATGATTAAAGTAAATCCGAGATTTTGATAATATTAGCTACGACATTCGCAAACTGATAATATCCCACTTTACGAAAACAGTATAGAGTAGTAGCGCTAGTAACCAGTTCAAATATATTGAACAAATAGATCTTGTTTGACTGATTTCCGGAATATTTTTTGATGGAATTGAGAAAATTCTAAACTTACATCATCTTAGTCGGTTCATCAGTATCAAAAATTTAGAAGCACATCTACAATTCTGCAGTAATTGCGTCAAAATCAGCGTTTTGGCCATTTTCTCAGGCAAAAAAAATCATATTGTCAAAAATGCAAGTTAGCTGTATGTACCAGTGATCAAAACATGAATACCTGTATGGGATGATTAAACAAGTTCTACCTTGGAAGCTATCTTTAAAATCCGATAGTCAGACAGTGAAAATTTGTGATGAATGAGTCAAACGGTTCTGAAATGCTTAAATTCTAAGCGAATGCCGTTAAGTTTTTTTGAATCTTCAGTGTTCTACATATCGTCAGTAAAGTGCGATGTTTAAATTTATGCCTACGTAGTGCTTGCAAACACCGCGTTCTAATCATTTTTAATCCACGAAGATTTCATGCATCTTTTATTGGATTTATTTTCCGAAAAGTCATACGAATTTCCTGATATATCGGTTTTGACGACAAAGGCTTAAAAATACCCTAATGGTGTTTGTGTGTTTGGATACATTTACCGTTTAATTTTAAACTGAGTGCATGAAATTTTTCTAAGATACAGATCTCAAGTGATTTTGTTCCAAAGCGAAGTATTTTTATTATGTTGAAGTTAAGGTATACAAATATAATGAGTCACTTTTTTGCATTTTCTTAATATTATATTGTTATTATTTCAGAAACGAAGCTATGTTAAGAACTTATTCAAGACTGTTGCTCGGAAAGTGACCGCTGATAAAGACCTTGCCAAGAGTTTGATAACTAATAAACATGAGTTGATGGATCTCGACTGTCATGACACTGTAATCAAACACTTCAGCAGTCGGTGCTTACAGATTTCAAAGGTAGTTTTATATGGATCATTTTTAGTCTGATCTTCAGAGACAACATGTTCAAGCGATGGTCACAAAAGTGCTCTTCTGGTTATAGGATGCCAGTAAGGTGTGCTTTTTTTATCGAGAATGTAATTATGGTACAAATGCTATTCCACTGAAATGTTCGCTTGGCTGCCTACCAAATTGTCTAACAAATGTCTTTATTGTAGATTTTTTTTGATTCGGCGAAAGTCATTGCGTTATACCGGCATTTTATTGTATATATATCAAATGTGTTCTTTCTAGAACGTTTCCTACGCCAACACTGAGTTATGCCATGGGCGTAGATATGTGGACCCAACCGTTGCATAAATAACAAGTCACATATCCGGCATGTGTAACAAGCTTTCAATGAAGCGCATCAAACAAATTAGTTGTAAAGAATCAGGAGCATATATGTCCTTAAATTCTATATCTGTTAGCCATGTCATCATTGTCATTAAATTTTCTAAAGTCGAAATATTACTATATACTGGGGATATACTTAGAGCAAATGTTGTTCAGTAGTTTTGAAATTACAATATGTCGGAGATTACTTTAAAAATTTGTGTCAGAGACTAGGATCATACATTGAAATATTTCACTGGGCTTTTTAAAGCTAATTAAAACTGTCCAGCTGAACTATACGGAGTGTTTTCGTTTTCAGAATCCATTTGTGCTTCAACAAATTCAAGTTCTCGTCAATATGTGTGAAGAAAATATTCCAGCGTCGAGAATAACGTCGACGCTTGACGAAGTTTGCTCCCATATTCCAAATGTGATTCAAGATGTCCTATAAGATTATTATAAATGTTTTTTTGTTGTTTTATGTTAGGTATCGTAATCGTTATATGTCCATGCTAAAAGAGTTTACCTATATACTATATAATATTATGATTTATATATTAACCGATCAGGAGATTGACGGGTACGTTTTAACGGAAAATGCATGTGAAAAGCTTTTAAAAACAATGTTGAATAATTTTTCATCAAAATAGTCTAGGTTGACATTTTAATGCATTGATTGGATAATCAGCATATTTGTTTTGCTGTGGCTAAAAACTAGAGCTGGTGAATTTCTGCAAATTTTTTGCTTACAGATAAATGTATTCTTTCCCATAGCAAAAGCTTGAAATAAACGAATAGCTTAACCTATATTATCAATCAACAGAATTTCATTTTGCAGTCACTAGTTGTATTGTAAAATTTTACTATTTTATGCCATAGAGCATATTTTTGCTGTATCTGAATACGCTTCGAAAATGCAGGTGTTGTATTTTATAAAAAAAAATTTGATAATCAATAACTTTTTTTCATATTTATATTGAATTAATTATGACAAATAGTTAAATTTGAAATAAATTCTAACGAACGGCAAAAATCAGTGTGATATAGCGCTGTGAATACTGTCCAAAAATTAAACAGCTTACTACTGATTATAGATAAAATTGGAAGCATTGCCTTCAACACCCCACTGGCAGCAAACTTAACGGTATTTTAGGTGTACATAAACACAACTATTATACCCCAGTGTCGCCGCGCAACAGTGTTTCCAATTTCTATCTACTAGTTGCAACTAAAAAATAAAACTACATTAGACCTATATAGTCTAACCTACATTTCAATTTTGTACAAGTAAAATTTAGCTTTGTAACAATGAAGATTTCAAAAAGTTCTCAATAAAGCACAATCAATTTCCAAACATATGTGTCTTGTGTTACGGTTCAAACCAGGTTCAAAGAGTATTGAAATTTTTCTACGTATTTTTAGACCTAAGACGTATTTAATTTCATTATTTTCCAAAGTTTTGAAAATCAGTTTCAACTTCTAAAATCTTAGCCGTAAATAAATATTAAATTTAATAAGGTTTCGAAAGTTTACACTATCAAGTACTGAGTCATATCTGTAGAAGGGACAGGCTATGCTCAGCCTTTTCGAACTCTGTAAATAAATCAAACTTGATCAAACCATCCCTTGGTCAAACTGAGTCAAAGTTGACTCATATAATGAGCCGTAGCTAGACTCAACTGCTGAGTTAAACACTTTTCAGCTCGGTCTGAACCAAAATTTGACTAGTTTTTTGCTGAGTTAGTAAAGGACCGCCCGACTGAGTTACACTGCGATTCGGATATTTTAGACTATAATTTTGTGGAATAGAATTTGCTAAATAATTTAGTGTTAAAGATCTCTGATTTCAAGTTAATTTATCAAATTTGTGATTTCTCCTTGCTTTTGCAGTTTCGTATATCGATTTCTACACCACACATGCTCGTAGGCGGAATACCCCCTGATACGCAGGATTCCCCTATGACAGGACGTCCCATCCCCGCCCCATCCTTCCCAACCCACCCCACCGATCGGTTGAGGTGAATTTAAATGAAGTTGCCACCATCATACCATAAAATAAAAGCTGTTAAACAAACGTTCACCCCGACCAGACTAGCTATAAGTATATGTGTTGTTTACCAGGAAATAAATCTTAAAATACCACAAGAAGTTCATTTAAAATGACTCGTTTTAAACGATCACACTGATCTTAAAAATGACTCATTAAAGAAAATTAAATGACTCAAAATGACTCGTTAAGCAGTCGTTTTAACACATGTCGATTTAAAAACATACGTTTTAAAACGAGTCAATTTCAATTCATGTTTCACGAACTGAATTTAAAGCGAATCTCATTTTAAATCGAGAAATGAAGTTGAAAGTATTCTCAGTTTCACCATATCTATGCACACATCGTAATTTCCGTGTTAGTACTTCTAAAGTGATCACTCTATGATCTATTCGTTCTAGAATTTACAAAAATACGACCCAACACAGTCGTCTTATAATAATGGTGCAATCCCGCATTTGATCTTGACCTCATTGACACAAAGTAGTTTCTGAAATGATGACATATTAATCTTCGAATAAAAAGTTTTCAGCTTTTGAGCAATTATTCTTATTCGGAAAGGAACACTGTGATAAATCGTTAAACTTCACAATCTGATTCAACATTTCTACAATATATTTCGCTACACTCTGCTCCAAAATTTTTCAATATCGGTTCTGATTTTGCGGTATTATGTTTATTTATACAAATCTTGAAACATTTCAAATGACTTTTGACGTACACCTAAGCCATAAAATAACATGGTTTTCCAATTAATTTTAGAATATTGGCAAGCTAAAATGAATCCAAACATTTATTGAAAATCGATATTTGGTTTTCAGTGTCATGGACTCCAATCTATATTATTGTTTTGTACGTATCGCGAATCTTTCGAAGTTGGGGGATTTACATGTTCGACCTGGTTGTGGGTTATACCACTGTGAGGCCAGCTGTCCCAGACAGTGGCACCTTTTCGACATTTTTGTTGATACCGTCCACTGCACTGTTAATAAAATACAAGGCCAGCAAATGGAATAGATATTGGTCTATTTCGTTCTTCGTGATATGATTGATTATTGCCTAGTAGTTCGACCGGATACTGTATAATTTACATTCATCGGTTGTCGAATCGTTATTCAAAACCTAATCCAAACTCGGCTCTAGATCGGCTGAGTACGGTTGGATTTCCCATTCTAGATTGAGCTCGATCCATTGCAATATCCATTTGCATATTGGTTTACGCGATTTGACCTTAATGTGTAAATTATACAATAAATATCACGTACTTAGTGTAAAACTACCGATGTCTTGTACAATAAAAGTGATCAAGATCTTTCCCAACTATATATGATTAAAACAAAAATTTATGTCGTTCCCTGACAAATGCGTGCACTCACTCTACACATATTCGAAGTTTCTGCGATACTTTGATTCAAAGTGTATTTATTCTGTAATAATAGTTGTGTGAATACATTTTAATGACGACTAAATAATAGTATACTTTTCATCAAAATTTAACTATGGAGGATCGAAGCAAACGTGATTTATGCTTGGTAACCAAAGTTACACTCATGAATCGCGTCTGCTTGGATTTTTACTGCCACTGAAGATCACGTATGGCATTTCTCGCCATCACCACACCATTTCGCCTGCACCCATTATTCCGGAGGATTTGATCCCCAACATTTGGCGTTGATCGTGGTATTATCGACAAAATTATTTTCCAAGCACCCACTTTTTGGGTGTCATGTAACCACTCTAAACATTGGTTGGGAGGGATGGGGTCGATCCCAAACTGACGTTTGTAACATGACAGCCAAAACTTGGGGATCGAAAAAAATTTTGTCGATGATACATTAACCAGCCAAAGTTGAGGAGTCATCCCCTAGAACAAAGCGTAGGGCAAAATAGATCGTGTAATGCCCAGCGCATTTAAACGATGATAATGAGACGATTGAAAATTTTGTCAAGACGCCATCAGCTCTTTTAGTGTAATAAATATAAAATCTTTAGGCAAATTATAGAATTATGATAATTAAAATAGCTAGATTCAAGCTTCTGTCCTAGGTAACGTATCGCAGAGTTATGTTTCCGTTGGAAATTATATATCCTAGCCTAATCATAAGCTCTGAGCTAGGGTGTTTTAGGACATCGAAGAGAAAACTTGGTAACTGCAATGTCGGAAGGTCACTACTTCACGGTTTACCAGAATATATAAGCTCCGAAGCTGGGCGTTTTTTAGGATATCGAAGAGAACACATGGTAACCGCAATGTCGGATGGTCACTAATTCACGGTTTACCGTAATATCTAAGCCCCGAAGCTGTGCGTTTTTTAGGATATCGAAGAGAACACCAAGTAACCGCAATCTCAACGGTGACTAATTCACGGTTTACCGTAATATCTAAGCTCCGAAGCTGGGCGTTTTTAGGATATCGAAGAGAACACCTGGTAACCGCAATGTCGGACGGTCACTAATTCACGGTTTACCGTAATATCTAAGCTCCGAAGCTGGGCGTTTGTTAGCATATCGAAGAGAACACCTGGTAACCGCAATGTCGGACGGTCACTAATTCACGGTTTATCGTAATATATAAGCTTCGAAGCTGGGCGTTTTTTAGGATATTGAAGAGAACACCTGGTAACCGCAATGTCGGACGGTCATTAATTCACGGTTTTTCGTAATATCTAAGCTCCGAAGCTAGGTGTTTTTACGATATTGAAGAGAACACCTGGTAACCGCAATGTCGGACGGTCACTAATTCACGGTTTACCGTAATATCTAAGCTCCGAAGCTGGGCGTTTTTAGGATATCGAAGAGAACACCTGGTAACCGCAATGTCGGACGGTCACTAATTCACGGTTTACCGTAATATCTAAGCTCCGAAGCTGGGCGTTTTTTAGGATATCGAAAAGAACACCTGGTAACCGCAATGTCGGACGGTCACTAATTCACGGTTTACCGTAATATCTAAGCTCCGAAACTGGGCGTTTTTAGGATATCGAAGAGAACACCTGGTAACCGCAATGTCGGATGGTCACTAATTCACGGTTTACCGTAATATCTAAGTTCCGAAGCTGGGCGTTTTTAGGATATCGAAGAGAACATCAAGTAACCGCAAGGTCGACGTTGACTAATTCACGGTTTACCGTAATATCTAAGCTCCGAAGCTGGGCGTTTTTTAGGATATCGAATAGAACACCTGGTAACCGCAATGTCGGACGGTCAATAATTCACGGTTTACCGTAATATCTAAGCTACGAAGCTGGGCGTTTTTTAGGATATCGAAGAGAACACCTGGTAACCGCAATGTCGGACGGTGACTAATTCACGGTTTACAATAATATCTAAGCTCCGAAGCTGTGCGTTTTTTAGGATATCGAAGAGAACACCTGGTAACTGCAATGTCGGACGGTCATTAATTCACGGTTTACCGTAATATCTAAGCTCCGAAGCTGGGCGTTTTTAGGATATCGAAGAGAAAACCTGGTAACGGAAATGTCGGAAGGTCATTAATTCACGGTTTACCGTAATATCTAAGCTCCGAAGCTAGGTGTTTTTAGGGTATAGAAGAGAAAACCTGGTAACGGAAATGTCGGACGGTCATTAATTCACGGTTTACCGTAATATCTAACTATAAATTTTAAGTTTAGTTCGTCAATATTTACACAAATAACGGCTATAACGTTTTTGCTAATCAATTTGATTTGGCCGAAAGCCTAATGACTATAATAGTTTCCGCCGCTTAATGGTTTGTCGGCGCTGATAAATCAAAAAGGCTAGTCATAAGAAACCAGCACTGCCTGGCACTTGAGAAGATCTAGAGTCCCTGCTGTATGGTAAACAATAATATTGTATCATTCCGGAAAGGGGGGGGAGGTAAACCTTACCTGTGCATACATGGCAACAAAAAACGCCAAGAAAAACACGATACCCCCAACAAGTGTAGATATTTCGCTAGCTGTTAAGTCGGTACTTTGGATTTGTGCAGTTGTACCTTCTTTGCTATCAATTTGATTAGTGTAGTAGTTTTCGCTGTCATCTGTTTCAGCCTGTAACGATAAACAAAATAAATGGCCGTGGATTTGAAAACGCATTAATTATTGATAAATGATTTATGACTATACCTTGTCGGCAGCATTGACAGCTATTAAACCTCTCTTAAGAATCTTTATTAGTGTCCTTTGATATTTTATGACAAATGACGAAAAACTTCCTATCCATCCAAAGTTGCTCGAATGAAACTTCAAAATCAATACAATGTACCAAACACTCACATGACTTTTAGGAACTGTCCATTTGAAGTTAACGTATAGATGTTTCGATTCTTTAGCCTGGAAATACAAACATCTTTTGAATTTTTTTTGGACTTAAGGAACTTTAGGCAATTTTGTCTTTACTACAAAGAAAATATTTCAGGAGCTACGTTGCCTAATCTGAAACAATTCCACACAGTAAGTTGCATTGATAAATGCTGAATTTATATGTCAATGTCGAGACTCAGTTAGTAGCTTGATAAGCATTAAAGACGCAAAGCTATAGGAACTATTAAGGTCGCAAGATGAACATATGACACCAAATTACGGTACTTGAAAAGCATGCTACTGGTACATTGGTGATTTTTTCTTCAAATAGTTTTATTACCGATTCCTTGGCACTGGCTTGAGACATTAGTTAAAATTCCTTCCGCGGAATTTAAACCAGGGACAAAGAGCTACGAATTTTGCCGCTAAGACAAGAAATATGATTATCGGCTGGTTCGCCCAGGCGATTCCAAAATTCAAAATTGGTAAAACGAAATGCCAAAGGCTTATAGTTAATAAATCCAATCCTAAACTCTGCTAATATGCCGTTTATTGACGTTAGAGCAACCTTTACACAAATTTTCAATGACTAAACATACTGTAGCAACCACTTTGCTTAATTGGGACACTAACAACTTTCAAGCTTTCTATAATGCTTAAACTAAATATTGCATAGTACCCAGCCTATAGCCTGTCATGTGGTGCCCAAATGTTAGGCAAAACGTTTCGAAAATTGCGAAAACACAACGTTCCAAGTGAAGCATCAAATAATCGGTACACATATTGCGTTATAACTAAAGACGCTATTTTCGCACAACAGAGAACAAGTGTCGCGGTGGACAAACGGCAGTTCGACAAATTGACTGTGAATATGGCGCCAGCGCGAGTCCAGCAATTATTTAATAAACAAATTGCGAAATCCTGACACCGGAAAATTGGGAAAACGGGAAATTGGAAACCTGGAAATTGGGAAAGCGGAAAATTAGGAAATCGGCCAGCTGGGAAAGCAGAAAATTAGGAAAACGGGAAATTAGACAGTCTGGGAATTGCCAAAAATGTGAATTCGAAAATCGACAAATTGCATCGGAAAATCGACAAATTGGGAAACCGGGTAAACAGGAAATTGAGAAATCTGGAAAATGCGAAATCCTGAAATCTTGAAATTGGGAAAGCGAACGAAAAATTGGGAAATCGGAAAGTTGAAAAAGCGGGAAATTGGGAAAATGGTAAATTGGGAAAACTGGAAATTGGCAAATTTGAAAATTGCTAAATCGGGAAACTTGGAAATAGAAAAATCGCGAAATTGTGAAAACGGGAAATTTGGAAATTGGGACACCAGGAAATTGTGAAAACGGGAAAACGAGAAACTGGCAAAACTGGAAATTGGTAAGCTGGAAAACTGGATAATTGGAAAATCCGGAAACTGGAAAAAGGAAATCTGGAAATATGAAAATCGGGACACCAGGAAATTGGGAAAACGGAAATTGGGAATTCGGAAATTGGAAAAATGGTAAATTGGCAAGTTGTATCGGGAAATTGGGATATCGGTGAAACGAGAAACCGCCAAATCGGGAAATTGTGAAATTGGAAAATCGCAAAATTGCATCAGGAAATTGGGATATCGGAAAAACGGGAAATCGTGAAATCGGGAAATTGGGCAAACACGAAATTGGGAACATGACAAATCGGGAAATTGGGAAAACGAGAAATCCGGAATTCAGAAAATTGGGGAAAGAGAAATAACTAAATTGAGAAATCAGGAAATTGATAAAACGGGAAATTGCGAAACGGGGAACTAGGAAAACGGAAAATGAAACAATTGTTACAACAATCGGATAAGCAAAGACAATCGGACCAGTTACGACAATCGTGCAAGTTACGACAATTCTAAATGTTTTTGGGAACATATTGGCAGACATTAAAATAAAAAAAATGTGAAAACGTTAGAAAATCAAAAAGTTGGGTACCGAGATACTTGGCAAATATTAGAATAGGCGAAAATTGTTAACGAGGCAACTGACAAAGTGCAAAAAAACAGGAAACTCAGCTAACGCAGTATGCTGGGAATGGAAATCTAGCTAAACGAGGATTCTGGGAAATGAGACATTGTAGAAAACGTATAAACATTGAGAAATGGTAAATTTACACAGGAAACATGCTAGGAAACGAAGGATTAGGGAAACTGGCAAATGTTGGGGAGCGGAAAATTATGAGATGTGGGCAGCTAGAAATGGTTGGGATATAGTACCATGGGGAAACGTGAAATGTCGGTAAACGGAAAATTTGTGAGACAGGAAGGTGTTTGGTTATCGGAAACGTGAAACTGAAAAATGTATGGCAGTCACAGATTTGAGAAACGGAAAATTTTGAAAACAAAACAGCAAACTCTGCAAATGGGAAATGCTGAGAAAAACAGGAAAATTTTTGAAAACGGTAATCTAGTTACTTCGGTGACGCTGGATATGAAAAATGGCGATATTAGGAAAACGGGGAAATTTAGGGATTTGAGACACCGGAAAATGTTGGAGAGCAGTCTCTGGAAACCGCTGGAAAATGGTGAGGTATTGGAAAGTAGAAACTGCTGGGGAACGAAAAACCTTGGCAGCTGACTAATGTTCGGAAATGGAAATAATTAAATTGGCAAATATTACGAAGTCAGACACTTCGGAAACACAAAAGTGATATAAATTGAGGAAACTCTGGACATGGAAATTTAGTGAAACCGAAAAAGGAAAACAGGAAAATATTTTTGGATATGAAATGTAGAAAACGCAAAATGGTGGGAAACGGGGTAGTGCTCGAAAACGGGAATCATGAAACTTGTGCAGCCATCATGAAACTGAAAAAAGTTAGGAACACAGACACTTGGTAAACGAAAAAGTAGGTAGGGCACCGTAAACTACGAACTTCTGTGAAACAGGAAGCTTATTACTCGAGCGACTAATAAATGTTGAAATAAGAGAAGTACAGAAAACGGAAAAAATGTCGGAAACGGAAAAAGTTAAACAGGATCTCGGAAAATAGAAAATGTTGGGAAACAGCTAAAGTTGCAAAACGGAAAAACGTTGGGAAACACTAAAGTAGAAGGGTGAGAAGACACGTGGAAGTAGGAAAATAGGAAACTATCAGGGATGAGAGACATGAGATACATGAAAATGTTGGAAAACTGTGAACTCTTAAAATGGTAAATGACGAGAATCGTGAACATTGGAAGGGGGAGAATGTTCGATACAGCAACTTGGAATATGTTAGGAAACGGTAACTTGTTAATTCAGAAACTGGTAAATGCTAACTCAAAAATGGAAGAATATAGAGCAATCGAAAAATTAAACAATCTACTAATTTTGGAAACGGACACTATGTAGGGAATCGGGAAAATATTGGGAAGCAGAAAACAAAAAATATTCGGAAACTGTAGATAAAAGAAACGTACAAAAAGTTACGAAATAAAAATGTTAAAATGCAGGAAACAGAAATCTGCTTGGAAAAGAGGTTCTTGGGATGTGAGAAAGTGATCGGAAATGAAACGCAGGTGTTACTGGCAAATTCTAGGAAGTCAGACACTTGAGAAACGCAAAACTTGTATCACTCGGAAAACTCTTTATATCAGAACGTTGAAAACACAAAAAAAAGAAAATATCTATAGACACATCGAAAACGGGATGTGCTAGAAAACGGGAAACTCTGGAAATGCGAAAGATATGGAAAACAAAACGAAAAACTTTTTCGAAACGAAAAACCACTTAAAAGGAAAACGAATAAGGGATAATGAAACATGTTGGAAAACAGTAAGATGTAGAAAACGCGAAATGTGGGGAAACGGGGAAGTATTCGTAAGCGGGAGACATAAATCTAAATAATGTTGTGATGCCAAGCGCTTGATAATGTGAAAGTGTTGCGAAAAGGAACAGTTGAGTACCGAGAAACTTTGGAAATATTACAAAACGCGAAAATCGTTAACCAGAAACTGACAAATGCAAAAAATAGGGAACTCAGAAATTTGAAAATGCTGGGAACGAAATCTACTTAAATGAGGATCGGGTGAAATGAGAAATAGCAGAATGCTGGCAAATGTTGAGAAAAGGAAAATGTTGCAATGTGGGAAACCAGAAACTGTTGGTAAACAGTAATGACTCGTTTACGATAAGTTGCGCGCACGCTGACTTAGTCTTGTCAGGCGTTCAAAGTAGACTCAGCGGACAATGCTATAGCACGAGGCAGCTATACGTTTTTCCTTTCAGCCCTATCTAGCTCTCTGGATAATATGTCTAGTCTAGGACAACTATATAAGACAGGCTACAGTGTCCGGCGGATTGATTTACACGATTGTTTTTAATTCATACTGCGGTAGAAATTCAAATTTTAACCATTACCGAGTCGGGAAATTTAAATCTTGGCAGCGCTAAATCGTTTAGCTACCGTCATGGGAGACCCTATTGGACAAAATCTTTAGTCAGCGCAGACAGTCATGCAAAACCTCTCAGTCATGTAAGACTCCTCCAGTTGTCCGGGATGACTAGAAAGACTATATGATGAAACGATGTGTGGGTCTTGAGACTGTTGGACCACTGAGGGTCATTTTGCACTTAACTTAACTTGAACATCTCACAATGTGGGGAAACATGAAATGTTTGGAAAACGAAGAAATTTGGGAGGCTGGAAAGTAATAGTGGACGTGAAACTGGAAAATGTGTGGAAGTCGCAAACGTGAAAACTGAAAGGTTTTGAAGCGGAAGCTCTACAAATCGGAAATTCTGGCAAATATAAACACGAAAATACTTGGACACGGAAAACAAGTTATCTCGGTAACGCTGAATATGAAATATGTTTGAAACTGAAAAGGAAAGCGGAAAAGTTGGAACACCATTTCCTCAGTTTCCCATTTTCCCGCTTTCCCAATTTCACGATTTCCCGATTTGGCGGTTTCTCGTTTTCCCAATATACAATTTTCCGATGCAATTTGCCGACTTCCCATTTTCCCAATTTCCGATTTCCCAATTTCCCGTTTTCTCAATTTCCCGACTTCCCAATTTTCCGATGCAGTTTCCAGATTTACCAATATCCCTTTTTCTCAATTTTCAGGTGTGCCGATTTCCCAATTTCCCAGTTTTCCGACTTAACGTTTTCCCATTTTTTTGGTTTCCCAATGCAATTTGCCAATTTTCCAATAGTCCGTTTTCCCAATTTCCCGGTGTCCCAATTTTCATATTTCCAAATTTTCTTTTTCCAGTTTCTGGATTTTCCAATTTCCTAGTTTTCTGACTTACCAATTTCCAGGTTTGCCAGTTTCTCGTTTTCCCCATTTCCCGTTTTCCCCATTTCTCTGTTTCCCGATGCAATTTGGCGATTTCCCAATTTCCGTTTTCCCGATTTCCTAATGTCCCAATTTCCAGATTTTCGAATTTCCCGATTTCCCTATTTCCAAGTTTCACGATTTTCCAATTTCCAGATTTTCCTATTTCCAGCCTTCCAATTTACCGTTGTCCCAATTTCCCGGTTTTCCAATTACCCGATTTCCCAATTTTCCGTTCGCTTTCCCAATTTCAAGATTTCAGGATTTCGCAATTTCCAGATTTTCCAATTTCCTGTTTTCCCGGTTTCCCAATTTGTCGATTTACCGATGCAATTTGTCGATTTCCCAATTCCCCTTTTTGGCAATTCCCAGACTGTCTAATTTTCCGTTTTCCCAATTTCCCGATGTCAGGATTTCGCAATTTCAAGATTTCACAATTTCCCATTTTCCCGATTTCAGTTGACGGCGCACGAAAAGCAACGCACACAATTTACCCAATAAATGTATAAAATGTGACAAAGAGAGTTCTCCACTGAAAATGAAATACCAAAACAATGAATACAAGTTAGTGTGTGTCTATTTTTCAAGACACGCATGTAAATAAAATAAAATTTTCCGCAGAAAAACTGGAAGCCCCGGAAGTTATGGGCCTAGGTGTTCAGAGAGCCTTGCCGAGTGGGTTGCCTGCTTTAGAGTCAGTTAAATGTTGGAACAAACAGTTAAAAAATAAGGCTAGATCTAAAGTTACATGCGATGGACTAAACTTGTGCTAGAAATGCCATAAATAAAAAATCACAGCAGAACAAATCTGACAAAAAGCAAAATTTTATGGAGACATCTATTTACTCACGGGCATTACTCCCGTCATCGACCCTTTATTATACTTCAATAATCTCAACTTTAATGTACATCATTTTAAAAATATCGATTAAAAATAAAATTTCCTTGAAAAAACTGATGTAAACTTATTTCAACAAGATATACCTACTGAATGTCTTACGAAATCCGGATGGCGAAAAAACACATACGTGTTACTGTAAATCCTAGTTTATAGTAACATGTTAAGGTAAATGAAATTTGAAGAAGATAATTTACCTTAAACGAAAACACCGTAATAACAGCGCAAATTATCATCATAACGATCGCCAACACAAATACAATATGTAGAATACGATCCTTTGTTGAACAAGGTGGCCATCGTAGCGAGCGATATCGAAATACTTTACGACGAAGATATTCGAACGCACACAGTTCACATTCAGGCGGACGATGAAATTTGTGAGTTGAAATTTCAAGCCATCGAACCAGGCACGATGTGTGGACCCACTAGAAATAATAAATAAAAGTCCTATAAATATATTATTGCTCTTTCTATCGTAAAAAACCTGGCCAAAGTAACCTTGACTGGCCTACATGCAATGCGTGCTATGCCGTTCTCGATATACTAAGCTTAAGCCTTAGGAGCTAAGTTTAGGTTTTAATATGAGACATGCTCTAAGCCTAAGTAAGCTTAAGGCGGGGGGGCTGCCGCCCCAAATCCCTACTCTAAGATGTTCTTTTAATATATACCTTATAGTTATCGGTATATCGTACCGCCCCTAAGGGTAAGCTGTGCTAAAATCCTGTTATATAATATATAATTGGTGTCTAATTATTTTAATATTGTATATCGCGAATCTCGTACTCAAAGAGTTTTGCTGGACAAAAGCCATTGGAAAATATTCTGCAAGATAATTTGCTGAAGTAAACAGGTAATAAATATGTTCTTGTTATATTGCCGTTACATCATGCTATCTTTAATGATAAGGTGCCCATACAAAATTTAATCTCCTGCTAACATTTACATCCTTTAATGTAGCATAAAATCTCCACAAAATAAACTGTAAAAGACTGTAATTAGAAAGCATAGAGCTTTCTGTAACGGCAGCTTAGCACACTACATTTTATTGAAGGAAACTTTCGGGCTGGTCTGAAAATGCTACTGTTGCACGAAGCTTAACACTTCACTGTGTCTCTGTCATTGAACTACCTACTTAATTTTACGCTGTTAGATAGCCTAAAAATAACTATATATTGATGTCGCTTTCGACACATGGAAAATCGTCACCATAACTTCGGCAGGTCCTTTAGTTTAGTCAAAAGCTAAGTAGCAGTTACAGAAAACATGTTGTATTTTCATACTTTCGGCAGCAATGTTAAACGTAAATAACAATCTGAAATGGCACTAAATTGAATATTCATTGCGTTAATCCACGCGCGCAACATACGGCCCCTTTCTCGACGCACTTTTCACTTCTTAGCAATTTTCAGATTTCAACAACCGTATTGACAAGACTGTTGTTTCAAAAGCATGCTATCGATGAAATGTTTTCAACTATTTAACCACAGAAGCACGGTCAATTCACTTGTGTTACGCCTTTTTGGAATAATTTTAGGTGACATCGAAAGCCAAAGCTATGTATGAACTTACTTTGAGCGAGCCACTACAACGGCACGGTGAAATCAGCGGATCCAAGTCCACTGAAGGCGAATGACAAATTCGACATATAGAGCTGAATACGCTGCTTCCTTTCCAACTATCGTCAGTCACTGATGGGTTTTGACGATTGGCATGATCACTAGAGATACTGCTTCGGCTGTCACGAAACGTATTTATAGACGTTAGGGAACCGTCATTGTTTTCGCCGTTAACGCAATAGGCATTGTTGCTTTTGCTACCCGTTTGATGAGCTGAAAATCTTTCTGTTATAATTTGATCGATAGAAGATCCGTCTTCGGGTCTACTACACTGCTGAACCTGAGTATCTGTATTACTATTGCTATTATATTTCCCGTTGTGGTGTTGAGGTGAACTATGTACCGTTCCAACATCTTTGATTTCTGATGAGTTTACGCTTTTCGCTGATGGTAATTTTAGTGTAGTTTTTGATTGACGATTTGCACGACAAGACTCCGATGCAATTGTCGTTCGCGATACCATATGACTGCTACAAATTTTGCAAAAGGCACCGAACTCAGAAACTGACATCAGTTCATCAGCTTTCGACACAGCAGTGGCTTCATTATCGCCAGCTAAAACCGACCGGCACTCTGTGCCAGCTTCTGAAGCAACATACGGTGCTTCTATGAGAATTTCTGCACTTGTACTAACTGGATCGAGATTGAGCTGACTAGAAGAATTGTTGCTGCAATAATTTTGATGCGAATCGTAATGATAACGTAAAATATCACAGATTCTACAGCCACGACACTGCGTAACTTCCTGAAGATTGTTACCACCCGATGTAGCGTCTGAAATTTGAGAAACGTTATTAGATTCCGGCGAACTAGCTTTTACTTGCCGTGATGAAACGTCAATAATACGATTCGCTCGAAGACAATACGGACATTCGTCGCAAGGAAACTGACAACAACTAGCACTGCTGTTGTCGACATTCGTTGTTGAGCAGCAATCATCGAGTGACAAATAATTTGTACGAACAAGTTCAACTGTACTTGAGCATTTTGGTCTCTGTTGCCTAGCCTTTGTAGTAAAGATCTTTCGAAATTCGTCGCGGCTTCGTTGCTTTAATGTGCGACGATTTTGCGATGATAATGGCGGTGATGATTGACTATTATCTTCATTTTTTCCTCTATAATAGCTTGTTTCACTGTCACTACGGTAGCGCTTAATACCAGCATGATAAGACAATGGATTATGAGGAGAAGCAGAATGCCATGTAAACAAATTTGTGCTACTATTTTTGAGTCGACGGAGTTTGCGGTATCGATTTTGTGTCGGGGTAGATGTCGCTTTTTTAATAAACGCTTGTTCCGAGTTTGATTTGACGAGCTGCGACAAGTTAGATCCAGACGACGTTGTAGGATATTCAATCGTCGTATGCCTGCTTTTTGAAGACGATACATGAGAGTTGTTGGTATTTAGGTCCAGCTGTGTCTTATCATCTTCTTCTTCTTTGTCTTGAGCATTTGTCCCACTAGATTGCGAGGTCCGCTTTCGCTGTGTCTTATCATCACTATAATTATATCGAAAATCATTATAATGTTGTTCGTAAAATATTTTTGCATCGATTGACTCGATTGATTCTTTTCGATCAGCTGCATGTAGTGATAGCTGATCTTCAAGATACTTTCGTACATTCGACAGCGTTCGTCGCATTCGTAGTCGAAGACGTACCTTGGTGCTTCGGCGGTGTTTCCTGTGCTTGTCAAACATCTTACCTTGTTGTTGCACCATTGGTTCCGATTGACTGTTTCTCGATTCTCGTGTCTTACGACGGCTCGTTTGTCGCTGCCATTGCTGACGCCTGAACAACAAATTGTTATAGCTGTGAAATTTAGGCGACCATCTTGACAAGTATCCCCGTTTCGATACTGTGATTTCAAATGAAGACGTGTCACTATAGCTACTTCGTATGCCGTCTGAGTAATTGTTGTAATTATTAGCCATCTCATGGCACTGGATGGAATTATTGTTTGACATTATACAACTAGCGCTGTCAGACACCGCATTAAAATCGTTGGTTATATTTGACGACCGACTTAGAGACTCCGCGGGCGGCGTGTCTTTGTTTTTGGCCACTGGAGTGTCTTTGTTTTTGGCCACTGGAGTGTCTTTGTTTAAGATTTCCGATGTAAGTTTACAGTCTAAAATTATAAATAAAAGAAATAGTACAAGATATAAATAAATAGCACAATAATGCATTTTTGATAGACGTCCGTGGTGGCAAGGGTAGGGTGATGCTTGAAGGGTCAGGCTTCAAGTCATGTGTACCATCTCCCCCTCTCAAGGCGTTGCACCACCGCCCCCGCCTGGCCATCCCTAAAATTTTAACAGATACGAGCAAAATTGCAAAAATTTTAAGAAGAAATCGGAGACAATCGGGAAAATTATGCGGAAAATTGCGGACATTAGAGAAATATTTTAGTTACTTGGCCTAGACGATTACCGTCACTCGCACCGCACCCTCAACCAGACACTGTCTACTACCCTACCTTGGACACATATGATATAACATAGTGTATACAAATTCCAATTACGCAGGTATGTTCCCGGAGTAGGATACCGACTTGTCGGATTATATATTCGGGTAGTGTGTATAAGGTGATCGGATATTAGAGTCATTATAGTAAAGATTATCCAATTTCAATCAATGTATTACAAACACAGATATCATACATTATGTAATAAAGAGATTTTGGCTGTAGAACCATAGCGCAACCATGACCGTTTAATGATTTCGAAATTCAACTACGCTGTCAGCGTTATTAATTATCATTATGTGTTAACAACAACCAGTATAAGGCTAACGTCAATCCAGTAGTGGCTTATAATGTTTTCATTAAACAATAACAGAAAGCTTAGCTGTCGAAGTTCAAACAACTCCTCTACAGACTCACGCGCAGTAAGGGTGAATTTCCAATAAAAATTGTTACAGAATTAAAAACTACTTTAGTGTTCGGGATATATAAAGATCAAAAGTACAGATTTCATATACTAAAATCTTCAACACATTTCGAACGTGGGATATTTGAGTTGGAAATTCGCCAGTAAATTTACGAGTATCCTAACAAATGTTCCTTTGTGTCACTTCGCACGAAAATTGTCATCGAAGTCACACTGAGTCAAACAAAACTCCGGATTAGTTTTGCAACTCATAGTTCCTGAGTAAGATTTTTCAAATTCACCTTGAGTTAATTTAATTCACCTGGAGTTATAGAATTGTAACTCAAACCTGAGCTACGTCCTATCTCGGTAGTATAAGTTAATCGAACTCATTTGGTTATATATGAATAGCAAAATGAACGTGACAGTTCTTCTCCACCGCAACAGGTGCTTGAGTTGGAGCATGAGGGCTTCAGCCCTATTACTATGTGTAGTCACAAATATAGAGAAAAAATGTCGCCGCGATTTCACGACAGGGGCGGCGTCACCATGGGGGGCCACGGAGGGCCGTGCCCCCAGTTTGACTCGGTGCCCCCCCCAGTTCGAATTTACAGCTAACTTGCGCTCCTTGTAAACGCCTTGGTGTCCCACCAGTTCGGATTTTGTGCCCCTCCAAAAAGCCTTGGTGCCCCCCACCCAGTTTGGATTTTCTGGCTACGCCCCTGTCTCACGACTGTAATACCAACAATACAACAATAAAAACATTATTGTCAATGCATGCAACATAGTGCTTATCTTAATGGACGAGGGAATGTTCTGACCCTTAAAACCAGAATTGGCTTTTCGTTTAATATTTGAGGTACTCGAGCCGGTGACACGGGCATATATCCTAGACTGTCCGATTGCAATAGGGGTATGAACCCCACTCAGCTATGTAGCAGCTGCTGTTGGGTTTTTATGGAACGTCTCAAGGACAGTAAATAATATCAAAGCACGTACAGTCAGGAATTACACGCCAAACTCTAGGTAAAACAGTGCGTCGCAATGCGCGCTGTTTGCGCTTTTGTAAACCACCGCGTATTAATGGATTAATCAGATAGTGCACATAGTGTTGACGTTATCTGTTCACCCGTGAAAAATTATAGCATATTAATTGTATTGTTCTACGATGAGATTTATGAACAAAAATTAGTATGTTCAATTTTAATTGAAAATTTCGTGGCTTTTCAGATACTCAATATACACTGCAGCTAAAATCTAACGAATATACGTTAGCTTCGGTCTAGACAATTTCAACTATTATAGACAAACGTTAAAATACCCAAAATAGCGTCTTCAGGAATGGCTTCAAGCGACGGCTTTTTAACTGTTAAATCAACTGAGCGGCGTGCTATAAATATATATACAATTATGTTACACATAAGATAATTACAGTCATTGTTGTATTCTGAACATAACAGAATTCTTAGAAAATTGTAATATCAATAGCAGGTAAGAGCACTGCCATAAGGATATGCTATTCATAGATATTGCTATATAAACTCGGCAGGAGTGTTGCGCTTAAACAGCGATCTCTGTTTCCGTGGGCTCAAGATTTTTTATAGGTGGGTTGTACAAGACTAAACCATAACTGGTTCAAATGTGGGTCGAAATAAATCGTGATAACGTGGGGCCGCTTACAGAAATGATAGTCAACACAATTACATTCCTCTTAACATGCCATCATACTCAATCTTGTTATAGTAGCTGAAATGCGCTATGTAGGATATTTAGTTTAAATGGCATAAAACCATACTTGCCCATAGGGTTTACCCTCCAGAGAGATTAGACACCCTGGCATGTGGTCCAACCCTCGCCCATAAGGCTTCCATGGCACCAGAAACCCCCCTCCAAAAAACTGCGAAAATTCAGAAAAATGGTGGGAAATTTGGGAACGTAGCATAAATTGGCAAAAAATAATGAACGCTTTAGCAAAAACTGAGGAAAATTAGCAAAAATGGAGAAAATTGAGCAAAATTTAGAAAAACAGTGAACTTTTAAAAATTTAACCCCCTTGTGGCCACGCATCCCACCCCTTTTGCCAATGCCTGACCCTCCTGGGAGACCGAAGGCCGACCCGCCCTCCTGTAGCTACCCCAGAAAACCCGGATTTTGAGCATTTATGCATGAAACCCTATTAAGATTGTTAGAGAAAACCTTATACACAGATATAATTGATATCTGATCCATTGTTATTCCGAAAAACATGTAATCATTAGCCACTAATGAACACATATGATTAGCAACTTAATGAATAACTGCAATTCCTGTTTAGGTTTAAAACTAAAACGAGCCTGTGATAATTTAATTAAATCCTTAGCTTTGACGCTGTGATCTGCCCAAATTTTTGAATTTTCGAAACGTAAAAACAACAAATATGAATGCATTGCTTCCGCTCTCGTAAACAGCGATAAAAATCCGTATTTTAAATAGTAGTGAGACGTTAGGACCGAAGCCCGGCCCGAAACAGCCTCGGCTCTTTTTCTTCGGCCGTGCTTCGGGCCTCCGATGAAAATTTCGGGCCGAGCTGGGCCGCCGAGTTTCAAAAAACCCCGAAGTGAAATGTTAAGATGATAATAGTGAAAACAGACACACTACTCAGTTACCCGTGTAGCTGTGGTAAATTAAGCAATTACAAATGCGACAGTAGCTAGATTCCAAACTAAACTTCCTGAACACCCTTTAGTGTCCCAGAAAATAGCAATAAATCACTAACAATGCATTAATGGCAATATAGCAGCTATTTTATAACACCCAGAACCATAGAATCCTCATTTCTTTCTCCAATGACAAAAGTTTTGAAATTTATCACTTACAATAATTACAACTTTTCGTATGGCCTAATTACTAGAATTTTTGCTGAAGTGTTTCTTAATATTTGTCAATTTTCTCTAATTTTGCCACTTATCTCCAAACCTTGCTAGAATTTCACGCATTCTTTCAGCCCGCCATGGACCCATATTTTTAAAATCATTGTTCGCACACAATAAATAACTAAATGTGTAAAAATATTGAAATTTCACTTTTTAGAGGCAAAAAGCAAAGGTACATGTCTCGATGGGAGGATTCCGAGCCCGCTGTATCTTTCAACAGTTTTAACCTGAAATGTTTGACGTACCTAAATGACAAAACCAAAAAAGTCTCCAATTCGTGCCGGTTTTAGCAGAAATTGAGTAGGAAATCACATCGAGCAACAAAGCTAGGCGCACAACTACATTCTAGTGTAGGTCGAAGAAAAATTGAGAAGATCCATCAATTTAGTGAAGAGTTGTGTGAGCGCCATAAAAAAGTTTAAAAATTAAGTTTAAAAATTTAAAAATTAAGGGTAAAAATAGTTTTTGACCAAAATTGGACGCTATTATTGCAAACTCAGCTCACTACGGTAGCTCTGTTTCAACAGTTATTTAAGATGCCTACTTCTAAGATTGTTTTGCACAATAAGGCATTATTTTTAGGAAACTCAGTTCGCTACGCTCGCTCCGTTTCAAAAACGAACAACAATGCACATTGCAAATTTTTTGGGAGATTTTTTCAAAATTGGATTCGGTTGAAACATAGGATCAGCTGTTTCTGGGTCTAGATAGGAATTGTTGAGCTAGGAAAAAGGAACTAAAAAAATATCAATGTAATTTCAATTTTTGCCATTGTAAATTAATCGATCTATGTTGGTATATATACATAGTAAGCACACATCGCAAATACCATGTTATTTATTGCTTGTCTTATCTTATGGGAAAAAATAAGGGCTACTATCAATTTTTCTGTTAGTTCATAGCTTCAGTTTAAAATTGTTAGCGTATTTGACGATAATATTAAATTACAAGTAATAGTTGTAGCATAGGCAGCAGTGCGTTCAAAGATTTATAGGCACGGTTTGTTACGAGTTCAAACGAGTGCGATAGCACGAGTTTGAACGAGTTACCGTGCGTACAAATCTCTGAACGCATTGTTATCTATGCTACAAATAACTTGTTATATAGCTAACCGTGCATTCAGACATTTGTATGCACGGCTTTAGCTATCGACATTAACATTCATAACATTTGTATGCACGACTAATAGTTGTAGCATAGGCAGCAGTGCGTTCAAAGATTTATAGGCACGGTTTGTTACGAGTTCAAACGAGTGCGATAGCACGAGTTTGAACGAGTTACCGTGCGTACAAATCTTTGAACGCATTGTTATCTATGCTACAAATAACTTGTTATATAGCTAACCGTGCATTCAGACATTTGTATGCACAGCTTTAACTATATAAGCTATGTTACAATAACATATAGACACTAGTTATTCATATTGTAGTCAGAAAATTATTAATTATTAGACCTGTTAAACTGACCGACTGGCTTTTTGAAGAATACTTGTAAGTAACTTACCTTTATATAGCTGTGGTCTTGATAGGTTAACGTCGCCAAAACTGTTACTATTATTCCAAATATCACTCTCCGGTGGCGTTTCAATATCGTTAGATGGTTCGCTCATATATATAAATATGCGGTCGATAGAAAAGAATGCTTGAAAATATTAATCACTGATTACAGTCGGTTTTTTTTAGAAGTATCAATTCTAAACCAATAAATTATTGTCTGAATCTGTTTGGAGCACGATAAAGCTATTAATTTTGGTGTTATAAATTAATTAATATATACATATATCATAGCTGTCATAGGACTATTCGCCTAGAATAGTAGCTGGTACCGGCAGGGTGTGCGGATGGATCCAGTTGTGACATAACTAAAAAAATTCCCCTTCAAATCTAGTTAGCCTGGCTTAGAACGTATATATACGTCGTGATTAAAGGACCACTTATAGGAGACCTAACATATAGAAGATTTCTTTGCCAGTTGTTTGAACCATATGCGTATAGAACAACTAGCAAAACTAAACTATGTTCCCAGGAATTCCGCAGTAAACCTCGCGAAATCCTGACGGACGTATTTGTGCGAAAACCTTTTATATGTACAAGACGTTTCGGTAAATTTTGCACTTCGGTCATGTGATACAGGCACACATTGTTTTAGCCTTCTACACATAACATATTTGACTATGGCTGCGAAAAATCCTTTAATGAATTAGATTGGACTTTAATAGGTGCCTTGTTTCGTGAAAATGGGGTGGTGCTTAAGTAGAAATGTTTGTTTTTACATATTTTAGAAACTAACACCAGTCTGTTATAGAACAAATAGAACACATAGAGTTTTAACAGACCACACAAACAAACATACGCAAAACATAGGTATTTAGAGCAAAAAAATCTACCGTTATAAAATATCTATTTTTCTTATAAAACAACAAAATTTACAACTACAACAGTACAGAGAAGGCATTTGATTTGAAACAAACAAATAATGCATTTTTAAGCCGGAGAAGCGCATTAGAAGAGCAGCAGGTGTTGCATTATCAAAGACTACTTTATCATCTCTCTTTGCCTGTTTTTCTTTTCCAACAATAATTTCCTCGTATTGTATATAAATATTAATTAACGATATATGTAATGTTTTGTTGACAAATTGACTGAAACGTAAATATAAATAAATGATGCAACCTCTCGTCAAGCCACATTTACCCCACAACCAGCGTTCAACGCACAGCACCACCACCTTCCCGTGCTAAAGGCGCCCGGAATTTTTTGAAAATTGGAAATTGATAAAACAATAGGGTAAACATTGTGAAAAATTGGAACAAAATATTAAAACTGAGGTAAATTTTTGCCAAAATTTGAAAAAATTATGAGATTCTAAAGACTTAGAAAAAATTAATCACTCCCCGACTCCCACCCCCGCAGGGACCATCTACCCCCTGAGCCGACTAGCTAGCTTTCAAATTTTAACGATGCAAAGAATATTTCTTAAATTTTTGGCTTTTAGCTGAGCTGTTGAGAAAAATTTTTTCAAAAGACCACAATTCATGGACAAGCGGATCACTCTTTCCCATCTACCGAATTATACACAATATTTTATATTATATTGTCTACTTTAAACCCATAGATAGAGACAGATAACTTCCCAGAATATTTCTGGGTGTTGCATAGATTCCACACATTTGGAACTTTATGAGTGAGTGGTGTGAAATTCGATGTGCCCAGTAATTTTCTGAATACTAAAGCGTTTCACAGAATACTATGCGCAAAGTGGGACCAGACATGGTTTTGCATCTTAAAGAGCGTGCAAACCATCACGACAACTTTATAGTTGTGCGCAGTTCTCATGCAACTAAGAGAGCGTCGGCTTCACTCGCATAAAAGCTGCCCATTAGTTTTGGAATATCTGTAATGTTTTTCGCATTACATATTATTTATGCGCGGTTGACGGTGCATAATTTCAGTTACGCTCGCCAAATTTGACGGGAACGTGTTTGTGATATTTACGCTATAGTTTATATGGCCAAATTTTATAATTGTTACAGGCACTTTGTAGTGTGTAAACGTTACGAAGTAACGCGAGAAACACGTATATATATGTATAATATGCATATATAAAAATACATGTCGAAACATATATGTATGTATAAAAATACATACATGTAAATATATATTTGTATATTTACAAATATATTGATGTATATATTAAAATATAAGCAATATAAAATTAATAGTAAATAAAATTATTGAGCCAAGGTTGCCTGAAGATCAGTCTTGGAATAGCATGAGACGTCTAAGTGAAGTAATATCATGAGTTTTGGAGCTGCGCGTCGAATAAGCAAATTTTCGTGCGTAAGATTAGGGTTTCTGAATGGGGATAACCGCTGTGAGTTTGTGCTGTAATCAACAAATCGTTTTGGCTATCTTGTGATAAGCAATTTTGCATGTGCTGATAAATTGTCGACATCCTCCACTTTTATGGAGTTGAGAGTTGGTAAGCGACTTGCCAGTTCTAGCTGAAACTTTAGGGGTCCTAGTTGGTAAATGTTGGCAAGTGTTGCTGACGTAGTCTTCACAAGCAGAACATTTGTATTGATAAGCAACAAATGATACGAAGGAGTTTTTAAGCCATAAAGGTGTTTTATTCTGTGCCCGGCTTCGAAAAAATTCCAAATTTATGTCTCAACGTGGATCTAAGTAGTCTTAGAAGTAGTTTCTTCAGCTTATGTGACTGTGTGCCTAAACAGGGTATTAAGAGTGTATATTTTATTCTCTATTTCCGCGGTATAAATTGATAACTCGTTGGTTTTGCTTGAAGTTGATACAAAATTTAAACCATTTGCGACCGCGGGTTTGTCTTCGTTTGACTAAGGTAAACACACAGTTAATGCAGTGAGGATCACGATTGGTAGATACTAACCAACATTGTATACTTTTTGTTTTGATGTGTATGGTGATGTTCCTGATCGACATTAACCACTAGCCACTGAACGGATTAAGAAGATATGATATACCAGTCAACGTATTGCAGTTGGTTGTTAAGGCTAATACTAATTACTTTACAGCGACTGAAATGATTTGCATTGCGCTTGGAGGGTCTATGAATTTCGTTTCTGCTGAAATTTTGGACGAAATTCGCCAGTTTGCTAAATTCCGAACGATTGCTTGATTTTCAATTTTGACAAGTTTTGGCGTTATTTTTTGTTCAAAACACGTTTGTAAGAACTGTATGCGAATCGCAATTGCGAATACAATATAGACTCGTAGTTTACCCTATTTATTTAGGCACAAAGCCACATAAGCTAAAAAAGCTGCTTCTAATTCTACTTAGATCCGCGTTTAAAAGCTGTGAATTTTGAATTATTTTCGAAATCAGACGTAGAACACCGCTTGAAAGACACCATACCAGACGCCTTCAGATCCTTTGTTGTTCAACTGGCAATATAAGTGCTATTTCGCAACTAAATGGGGGAAAATTCCTGTCCAACTTAATTCCAACCGTACGTTCAAAATACAGCATTACAGCCGTAAAAAATGCAACCTAGCTTAGAGCGAAAAGCCAACCTCACATTCTTACGAACGTGTCTTGAACAAAAAATAACGCTAACGCCGCATTTTGTTAAAATTGAAAATTAAGCAATAGTTCGGAATTTAGCAAACTGGCGAATTTCGTCCAAACTTTCATCAGAAACGCAATTCATAGACCCGCCAAGCGCAATGCAAATCAATTCAGACGCTGTAAATTAATTAGTATTAGCCTAAAGAACCAACAGCAATACGTTGACTGGTATATCACATCTTCTTAATCCGTTCAATGGCTAGTGGTTAAAGTCGATCAGGAACATCACCATACATGTCAAAACAAAACGTATACAATGTAGGTTAGTATCTACCAATCGCGATCCTAGTTGCATTAACTGTGTGTTTGGCTTTGTCGAACGAAGTCAATCTCGCTAATAGTTTAGATTTTGTATCAGCTTCAAGCAAAACCAACGAGTTATCAATTTATACCGCTGAAATGGGATGCACACTCTCAATATTCTGTTTAGGTTCACAATCACATAAGCTGAAGAAACTACGGGTCTTTTCTGTTTTCTCAAATGGAACATCAAAAAAAATTTTGCTCGGGTTGTGTATAAAATGATCTGAATCGTCTCAACGAGCAGAGTCGAATGGTACTAAACTCCGCCTGTATCTTCAAAATTGACGACTTTCCGGTGATGGGATAACGAAAAAGACCCGAAACTTGCTTCGAAGCCTCCACGTTCAGGCATATTAATTATAGAATTATTTTCGAAGCCGGGCACAGAACAAAACTCCTTTTTCGCTTTAAAAACGCCTTCATATCATTTGTTGCTTATCAATACAACTGTTTGGCGTGTTCTCAATACTACGTCGGCAACACTTGCCAACATTTAGCAACTAGGATTCCTGAATGTACGGGAGTTTCAGCTAGAACTGGCAGATGACTTACCAACTCGCAACTTCATAAAACTCGGCAATTTATCAGTACACGCAAAATTGCGTAGCACAAGTCAGCCAAACCGATTTTTTGGTCATAGCCATAAACTAGCAACGGTTATACCAATCGAAGATTTGCTTATTCGACACATAGCTCCAAAAATCAATATTAGTTCTTTAGCCCTCTCAACCCATTCCAAGACTGATGTTCAGACAACCTTTGATGCTATCATATACTGATATAATAATTTGCTGTTTTACTCATTTGTCATTACCGTCGGAGGCAAAATTTTCGACAGCCTAAATCTCAGAGGAAAATCAGTGTGTATTTATCGGGGCATTAAACAACTTAGTATTAATATATATAATTTATATAAGGAAAGTAACTTAAGCGAACGCTTAGTATATATTGAAAACGGCACAAGCACATATTTACCTACTTTTACGTTTTACTTTGGCCCACAGTACAGAAGAGATTCACTTTGATCACTTTACTGTGAAATCCCCTTGCAATTTAGCAATAATAGTCATTCCTACAAAGAATTAAAATTTTGTTAAATAGAATTCAATTTGAAATACGCAGTTTTCCTGTTGCTCGATGCGTTTTTTCGCCCATAAAAAGCTACAGGTTATATTTATTAGTACCAACATTAAAACAATATCAGCACATCATTGACAATTATTGTTCCAACAGGCAACCAGTTACATTTACACCAAATATACATGGTATTCTCGCGCTATTTAAATTTGTTGTAGCACAGCATGTCTTCCATACTCACTGCACACAGATGTGTAACAATCACCGCTCATATTTATTTGCTCAGCAAAACAGTGCCCACAGCTAAAATCGCGACACCAGGAAACGTCCACAGCTATTGAACGGGAGCAATTTAAGCCGACTGAAATGTTTTAGAAATTTTATAATATAAAATTTGTATGCCATTCAGCATGTACTATGCGCTAAAAGTCACAGGAATCAGTTTTCATATATACATACGCATAATTATTTAGTAGGCAGCTATTACTACAATACTAGAGTACACCAAACAGTGTACTATGCATACTAAAATAAGTACGCTACATGTGACTTGATATGCTAATTTTGAAGAGATGCCTCTTAATCAGCGCACCGTCCAAGTCCTCTGTGACCCTCTTCAATTCATCTCTATTAAACCATTCGTTAAAAATACCTAAAACAGATTAGTTATAGAGCATCGACCAGTTATGTGGCCCTCTTCAAATCAGCTCCACTAAACCATTCGTTAAAAAATACCTAAAATAGAACAGTTATAGAGCATCTTAGATGTCAGGAGTAGTGGGAATTTTTTTTCTTCAGCTCCAATCCAATAAGTTTGGATTCAGTAAAAATAAATATTTTACAACAAAACACGAACAATGTTTGGCTAAAACAATTAATTGCACAAGAAAAAGTATATACATACACAGAGCGGTGGAACCATATACTTCTTGTAGGTGCAGAGCCCGGGCATTTATTATCGTACAATTTTGTCACGCATCCTGGACCCAATTTTGGACTGGACAAGGGGCGGGTTCACACATTCCTTTGAGAGCCATGTATCCATATACATTTTGACGGGACCACACGCGTCTTGGAAGATGTGCATGTACATTTTGACAGGACCACACACCCCCTTTGGAGCCCCGTATGCATGTACATTTTGACAGGACCACACACCCCCTTTGGAGCCCCGTATGCATGTACATTTTGACAGGACCGCACACCCCTTGAACGCCGCGTATGCATGTACATTTTGAAGAGACCACAAACCCCTTGGGAGCCGCGTATGCACGCACATTTTGACAGGACCGCACACCCCTTGAACGCCGCGTATGCATGTACATTTTGAAGAGACCACAAACCCCTTGGGAGCCGCGTATGCATGTACATTTAGGTGTTTGCAGCTAGAGACAGCTTAGCACAATTTTTGCCACAAAATACCATATTTTATTGCATAGGCACAAGTACGTTATATGCACAAGTTGTTTTTCAAGTTAAAATTAAAATACAATATAAATTTCTATAACATGAAATTTAACCCTTTCCTTCCTGAAATAATAAGTCTATCGTGTAATACTTGACAAAGTGGACCAAACGATAGGCATAGAAACCGGTTTGTTTGATTGTGAACAGTGTACGCAGCCCATTGCGCTAC
Organism: Trileptium ribeirensis; assembly: GCA_030248225.1. NCBI lineage: Eukaryota > Metazoa > Nematoda > Enoplea > Enoplida > Thoracostomopsidae > Trileptium > Trileptium ribeirensis. The sequence goes on from JASANE010010895.1 coordinate 31,114, forward strand.
TAAGCAGCTGCTGCTCGGTTCCTTAAAGAACCTTATCGAGCGAGTGACAACGAACGTGCAAAAACGAAACAGTATACGACAAACTTAGTCAAAACGGAATGTGTGGTGAGCAAATGCAAATAACTATTATTTATTTATTGGCCTTATAAGAGTTAGTCAAGCGATAGAGAAATGTTACACTAAAAATATTAATTAAGGAGCAATGTTACATTTCCTATTCTTAAAACGCCAAGATAAGCTGAACGATTAGCTCATTACTGCCAGGCGATCAAGCTAAATGTTGAAATTCTCGATATAGGGCGCCACGTAGAATACTCAATCCATAGCGTACACGGTAATAAGAAAACTTCGTTCCATTAATTGCCTTGCAACTTGTTAATAAAATTTAACCAATTCAAAAACAAAGATGTCCCAACTAAATTATTATAATAAAATACATTATACCATAGATATATAAATATTTGTACGTATACATAATTTTGTTATATCACTGCATTGATTGCACAGTAACTATGACTTTCAAGAAACATCGAATTCAATACATTTTCACATTAAATACCATCTGTACCTCACCACAAGAAACACTACCACACACCGCTCTACCTTGTTCTAGTAGACACACAAAAAACACAAAAATTCTTAAGGTAAATATTTTTAATTTTGATCACTATATATTTATATTTGATCATCGTTTCAATGTCTAAATCCCGAAACTGTTTGATCCAATGCTAACAGGCCGTGGATGAGTAGCATAATGCAGAGTAGTCGTGGATGGGTTACGTTTGCGTATAAGGTTGTGCAAAAAACTTCCCAAAGGATGTTCAATTTTGAGCAACGTGTACAAGTTCGGCAAAGTTGAAAAGAATGCCTGGCGCTACGTAGCTGAAAAAGACAATATTAGAAAAAGTACTGCAATGCCACATATATAGATAGTACCAATTTCCACATTGTAAAAGTGAAGCGAGGTCAAAATGGAAAACATGGGCTAAAAATTATAGGGAATGAAAACATGAGGGCACTTTGATAGCTAGAAATTTTCCGTTTAAAATACAAAAGTTAAAGAAGTAACTAAAAAGAAGCTTTCAAAACCTCAGAAAATATCAAATTATGATTTATATAACCTAAGTAGACTGATAAAAATAATCAATCTTGGCATCCAACTCTGCAACTACGAGCCAAGCAATGCCTCAGCAGCGCGATCCATATCCCAAGCGTTATCGGCAAGGGCTTGCCGGCAGCGATCCGCGTCACCTAATCCTAAATCGCTCAGCTTTTCAACTTGTAACATCTTCAGCGCTGCCTGCTCTGATCCATGTGCTTTCCGTAAAACCCGAGCACATTTGTCAAGAGACGCATACGGGGCTAGTGAATGAAGACGACCAACCGTTGCTTTCGATAGGGTCGGCGGTGGAATGACTGATGTAGGTGGACCGTTGAGTGGCGCAGAAATACGATGCTGCGAATCTTGCTGGTGGCACTTTGTTCTCGGAGAAGTAGAATTCGGCCGTGGTCGCGCATTTCCAGCTGCCGCGGTTGACGCTGCTGCTGATGCTGGCCTGGAATGTTGTCGTTCGGAGCTTAACGGATCGAACATATTGAGGATTACCGGATCGGATGGAAGTTGCGGCGACAAAACCGACGCTATCGGCTGCTGTTGTGGAGAATAGCGCTGAACAGCTGACGTTGTTGAAGGCTGTGTAGCGGCCGAAACGTAAGCATGTAGCGTTGACATTGCTGTCGCTCCATAATTACAGTTAGATGTATTTATCGCACTAGGATTGTTATTATCGAATAGTCGGGACACACCGGGAACTGATGTTTGTGCAGTAAGCCATGGCCTCTGATTGTCATTGAAGCCACCTGATGAAGCACTCGTTGACTGGCGACCTAAAGTATATATTGTCATACATAAAAGTGCAGACGCGAACGGTCTGCTCTTCTAAACGTAGACAGACGCTAATTCATCAGCGTCTGTGTGTTTCTTGGACACTTACTTTTGTTCATGACTGTACAACTAGCTATATCTGAAACTTATAGCAAGCAACGATATGATGATTTAAAGAAGTCTGCAGTGCAATTTGTTGTATTACATTAAATCAGATAACGACGGATCAACCTGAATAGAATTATTATTAGTGAGATAACTCCTGGTGCAATTAGTTCCAGAAAACCAGACTTTATCGCACTCTATTTTATAACAGGCTCCGTATAATTCCGGTGCAATAGATTTTAGCTAATTTCACTGTACAATAATTTCCAACGCTGCAATCGATTTTAGTGGTCACTTTTCCCATCTTGCTGCACAAATCTTACCGTTGTTCTTGTGTTAAATTTATCAGTCTAGGACTCACTGCTAAGTCAACGGAACATTGACAAAATGTCACTTCGTTTGAATCTTGTATTTTTCAGACAAAAGCCTTTTTTATTTATTTATATTTTTACTCAGAATCACTTTCATGATTGCTCCATTTTCCAAACATTTTGACAATAACGGAACATTGAAAAAATGTCACTTCGTTTGAATCTTGTATTTTTCAGACAAAAGCCTTTTTTATTTATATATTTTTACTCAGAATCACTTTCATGATTGCTTCATTTTCCAAACATTTTGAATAACAAAGTCATAAAATATTAATAAAAATTATACTGTGCAGCCAGAATATGTGTAACACACGTGAAGCTGTTGCACCAAGCCTTTCCAAACGCAGTGCTCGTCCGACCTCAGCTATCGTAACCTCATTATCGGACCTAACGGACTCATTTCGGATCATCTCTATCGGGCAGACCCAAGAAGCTACGGAAGCTTAGCAACCCGCATGAGCGCTTTACGGGATGTGTTCGGATCCCGCCGGATGGTTTGCTTACGTCGCCTACGTGGCACCAGCGAGGTTACGACGGTTCACCTGCTCGCAGGCCAAGAGACCATACCGCTATTCCCTATCCGGGTCTCATCTAGAAGCGTCAATCGGCGTATCGTTGGGGTTGATCAAGTGGGATTTTCGCTCACTTCAATAGGGTGAGCAATCTCTAGACGTTTACCGTCGGATCGCTGTTTTCGCGCTACCAAATTCGGTAAATGGTTCAATCGAATCCTCGTGGACGTCGTTGGAATCTTGGAGCTCTCGCACCATTCAGTCGGACATGCATATTCAATGGTTTGCGAACCACGCTAACACTTGAGACCTTCCGGACATCGAGTCTGAATGCAGGTTGTCGACTCAGGTTGTGACGATTTCGTATCCATATATATAGTACATATCGCTACATATAACATCAATTAACACAGGGACACAAAGGATTTTCAATGATTATTTATTGACAAGCAAATCGGATACACGTTCGTTTAATACTGTACGGTCACACATTTGACACTATTAGCGTACATCAACAATAGAAATTGTATCAAAAGTACAACATAAGTATATTCATAGTTCACACAGGTAATTGGTTTAAATCAAACTGTGGGGCCTAGCCTTCACAATCGAACGTACACATCAGTATGCTAGCTCGACACCAATGAGTACATGTAGCTTTGATGGAAACGTTTGGGTAACAGCTGCACTTACCTTGCTAAAAATCTGAGAGAAAATAATGACTGTGCAACGATACAGCTTACAGGGCGCCAGAAACGAACTGATCGTTCAATGGTGCCAATAGGCCGGTTCAGGTAAGCTGAAGGCTGATAGTAAATAATGAATAACGAACAGCAGGGACAACACACCAAAACAGTGTACTAGGTCCAGGGTTTCACGAAAAGACACGACAGTTGATGTGCAATTCGCTTGTTTGTCCTACCTTACTTGGGACTGAATATAATGACAATGTATGCATATACATGGTACAATTTTATACGTTTTAAGGTACACAACAATGCAATAATTAGCTCATAAAACAGGTAATGGTAGTTCAACAGGATAACACAGTACGACTCCTGAACAGCATGATATATTCAAATGACAAAACAGAACAGCAACTATTTGCTAACTCGTAATGAATGATTTTAAATCCTAAATAGTTACAATGAGTTTTCTGATCTATTTTGATTTTAGATGAATCTTAACAGAGTCTCAAGGCTCATTCTCGGTCACATCTGGGAGTAACCGGAATTCAGGTTCAGGCGAAAATCGTGTTTTGGTTGCGGTTCCGGCAAATGCCAAAAATCATGCCGGAACCAGAGTTCCAGTTAAAATTTTTGTTTAAAATAGTCCCGATTTTTTGCTTCATCAATGGTTAAACATACGTTATATATATACAATGATCAAGTTCCAACACAACCAAACAAAAGAAAAGATTAACTAATCACATTGCCCCAAACGTAAGTAGGCGAGGTCGTGCTTGCAGCAGATTACCCATTCGAAATCTGCCGTGTATGTTAGAATATAACCCGTCCAACTTGATATACATAACAGAGTATAAATTATTGCAGTACTAAGCTGTAAGCTAAGCCAATATAATTTGCGTCAAGCCCCAGCCAGTGCGCTTGTAAGCAAGTCTGCACAGCAGAAGGCATTTTTTCCGCAGGGAGTCTACAAAACCGACATATTGATCGATAAATAATTATTTTCAGCTTCGCCAGGCTCTTCAATGTCCCAGAGAGGCAATAATCTTTTCGCAATACATTAAGTTTAAAGTAAAATATATTTTTAATACGTTTTAAATCCACAGTACCTTCATTTTTTCGTTTGTCTTTTTTACTAGAAATAAGTTTCGAAGACCAGATTCCTGTTCCAGTTACAATTCAAATGGGGGTTCCGGTTGTTCCCTGATATATGCGTGCAGGAGAATTTTTAACTGTAAATTCATAGCGGTCTCTTTAGCTCAACTCATATTTATCCGATGCTAGCTCATCGAGATTTATAATAGTGACTGGCAAAGCCCAACTTATGGCCGAAGGGAAATAAATATGAGTTCGGCAAGGTTGTAAAGGGTTTCCCACAGGTCACTCAGGGTCAGAATCCCACGGCGGAGGGACAACGGAGGACAGGAGGGACGGGACGGGCAAACAGAGAAGGCGCGACGGTTGTTGAAACAAACCCAGGATGATAGCTTTCCTATTCCTGACAAAGGTTTGTCTTCCACTCCTTCACCTGTCTACTCCTATAGCCACACTTACTCAGCGTTCCAGATCTTCCGTCGTCCAAACATCATCCACGAGCACGACCACACGAACCAAAAATCAATAAAACGAATGGCACGGGTTTACCGTATACATATCGGTCTGTCCGTAATTAAATCAATTAAATTTAAAGTTGGGACTGAGACCGTAAATCGGCGGCGGTTCCAAATTAAAGGGATGATTAAAATGCCTAACATTCCTTTGGATTAGGGATGATTAAAATGCTCGTCAATTTCAATGAGCGTCGTCTATGGGTCCTAATTTTGTCATCCCCTGCCCGGCCCCGATCTTAGGTCAGCAAATTCGGTCCACTTTTCCAGACGCCTCAACCCCCTTAGCTGTTATCTCTCCAAAACCACAATTTTAACCAAAATAAATCCCCAAATTATATAATAATTAATATTCAATTATTAAAAGTTTACCTGATTAATATATAAATATAAATTTTTGTTATTAACTATATACTATTTTACTTTATAATAATTAAAGAATTTACTAAATATTTATACTTTATAAAGTTGTATTACTTCATTATATGGTATTTGCTTAATAACTAATATATATTATAATATAATATACTTAAAATAACCTATATTTTAATACTAGGTTTATAATTATAATATTTATACACTAAATAAGCTAACGTTATAATCGCTTCGTTACATAATATTTACTTAATAAATATATCAATAAACTATATATATTTTAATATTAAAATTTATATTAAGTTTGTAATATAATATTTACTTAATAAATATATTAACTATTATTTTAAATGAATATATATATAAAAGTATTTTTAATTACACCTGGCTATATTCTAAGGACCAGTGGGTTACATTTATACATCAAGTTCAATATATGGAATACTACAATGATGGGTGACATGTTCATGGGGAAATTTTCCCCGCAATTTTAATGAGATTACTGTACCCAAGGTGGGCACAGCAGGTCTATATCGGGTCAAAATATAGCCTTGAGCCAGAAAACCTTATTATAATTTTTATATCGATAAATATCAAGTAATTAATTAAATAACTAATTATTTATAATTCGTCCAAATACCCAAATTTCGAGGCGAATCTCCGTTATTCCTTCATAAGTCCGTGTATTAAGGACGGATTTATACGAACCGGCCTCATTGAAAAGATCGAAAAGTTTTGTATTAGAAAACTCTGGTTAGGTCGTACAATTTTCTAAATCGTTTCAGAGTTATAGGCCGGAATAGCCATGAAACTAATTCCTAGGACTCGGAGTTGAAATTTTGAAAAACGTTTACTAATTTTTGAAAAACGTTTACTAAAATTTTGCTGTCCACAGTGAAAATGCGGACACTGGGAAATTGATATCTAGTGTTTTATACTCATAATTATCAGATGTTACTAAATTTGCTATTCGTTGCACCACAAATCAGGACAGCTTCTACTAGTAGGGGCGGACAGGACAGGTTCCTTAAAATATATATCTTTTTTCACTTACAACCTAAATTCACTCTCTTCAATTCCCTACCGTCGTGCCACGTCTTCATAGCCAGAACGAGTGAAACAGTCGCATAACATCAGTTCAAATCGCAGGTCGGGAATGCCAAGGTTTCCGAGATACATCACCAAACCCGTACGGTCGTATACATATACACAGAATAACGCTCCATTACAATACTACAATCATTAATACAGTTATAACACAAAACCGGTAAGGTACCACAAAGTATCTTACCTGACACGGCCGATCCGAAACACATTAATTACACATCGAATTACCAATATAGGGAGCAAAAAGGTCAGACAAATTAAGCATGACCAGTACAGAAATTAGTAATGACTATGAAATAGTTTCAAGAGCTCATAAAATGGTAACAATATGGTCGTACAATTATAACTTGGTAAAATGACAGTAAATATGAATAATGCCAAATTCATTAAGGCCACAAGTACTCGATCAAATACACCCCCTCATGGGAGGGGTAATTTGCATTTTTTTTCATACTATAGAATTTGGCACTGATTTCCGTAACGAAATATAGTCTTGGGTTCAATAATGTTATTACACTCTGCATTAACGTATCACGGTGGGAAATTATCGCGTAACCATCCAGAATGGATCAGTTACACATGTAAAGAAAGATAGTCAAAAGGTGTTAATTAGAAATCACGACTGTATTGCCACTCTCATGAACAACATTTCGCCTGACTGCTGGTCAGCAACCTATCGGAACAGGGTTTTAGTCATATAACTCGTAGACGAGAATCACACGCTGTCATATCTAGTATATGTATTTTAGGTTATAAGATCGCTGCCAGGTAGATGTGATGGGTACCTGCTTAAGGTTGTTTGGTAGTTTTGACTACCGCCCTAAGGAAGTGCTTGAGGAAGTAACAGCTATCAAGGCGCCAATAACAAACGATGTTAGGAATGACAATCACTGACCATTGTTACTCCATATCTAATTTCACTGATAGCCGCCGCCTTAACGGTTGATTCCTAACTAGCCTGTATACTTTTTTATGGAGATATGCCGAAACCAAGAATAAATTCGTATACATAATATTTTACGATTTTTCTCCTATAGGTTTCTGGCACATCTGTGAACGACCAATATTTCGACGCTAAACACAAAAGTTGAATCCCATTACGGGATGCACGATTATCAGGTTTCAAGCTATATATATTATATTTTAGCATGTAAGCTTTTTGACATACAGAGATCTTACGACGACCTATGTATGCTCAAGTTCACTAAACGTGTCTAACATAATAACCTAGAAAATTCACATTTCAACCAGCCCCCCACCACTAGTGACACTTTAGCGTTGTCCGCACGGCTATTAATAAATAACATAGTGAGGCCGCACAGAAAAGTGTTATTAGAAGAAGCAAATCATAATAGTTCGTTAATAAAACAACATACTATGACCCGAAAACGACGGCAAGGTTGACAAGTTTGGAGCTCCGGTGCTTTGAATCGAGTTTGATCGCCACAATACACTTCCCGATCCATCGGCAGTGGAAAAAGCAAAAACAGAGCTCCCAGCACCGAGCTGACTAGCACCGAGCGTTGACGATGAAACTAGATTACTAGTATTAAATGTTTTCCAAGGTTGTGGATTACGCGACACAAAAGCAATGTTAGCATCTTTTGATTGCGGAGCATGTGGCGTGTCAGGCGATGCCGGAGTACCACTTGGTTGTAGCATTCGTCGCAAACTCGGCTCGTTGTTGGTCGAACTATTATTGTACGGATCAGCGGGCGGTGTAATGCTACCGCCACGATTTTGATTTAAAGCTGACGCCTGTTGGAATGTTGAAGTGGTCGGCACCTGCACGGTAGTGCTACTCGAAGACGATTGAAGGAACAGATAATCGCTATATCGCTTACTTTCGGTTAATTTTCTAATATTCGGATCAATATTAAACAAATAATCGTCATTCCTGTTAGTGATCATTGTACTATTTGAATCAGAAGGAACTACACTAGTAACTGATCGTATTGCAAGCTCGTTAGATGTAGAAGCACAGCATGGGACCACGGCACTACTGTTGTAGCCAACGCCGATATTACTATTACTACTACTATTATTATATTTCGACAGACACATAGATAAATTATTGCTTTGGTTAGTTGTTACACTACTACCAGATGACGTAGTTAGAAAAGCAGCTCTCTCAGCGCTGTTAGTAGTTGTTGTTGTACTCGCTACATGGCTATTAGTCACGAAACCACCAATTATACTGCTATTAGTAGTTGTAAAGTTACTTGAAAGGACAGGAATGGCCAGGCCACGTGAAGCGTCGACGGCGCTGCTATTAGCTGGCGATGAGATCATCATTGGTTTTTGTTCGTAATTTCGAAATTCTTGATCATTCAACGGCGAACCTCGCTTTCTGCGCTCAACAGCCGTTGTTACACCGTTCGTTGTAACTATGCTATTGCTGCAATACTGAAAACTATCAGACTGTACAATCTGTATGGATTCCGCGTTCGGATTAGCACCAGCAACATGAGTCGCCGTGTCATCCATCGACGGAACCGAGTAGTAAGCATCCTGTTGCTGCTTTGTTTGCAGCGTGTGCGATGGGGCTCTGCAAGTCACGGCGGCAGCGACAAGATCATTATTACTGAAATTATTACTGTAATAATTATTATGCTGTGATTCGCGATAGATTGACATGTTTGTTTGGAAATCACGGTCCCGCGCCGTCGCTGACAAAGGTTGTTGTCCCTGTTCGTTTGAATACGTCCCGCTTGATGCCTGCAAAGGAGACCATGAAGTTGGTGCAATCGGATGCTGCTGCGAAATCTTATGATCGAACGTTGAAGAACGAGCAGAGCTCCCTTGAAAAAACAAAGGTATGAGCACCAAAATAAGAAACTGTAATAACATAAACCGATAAAATTGACTACAAAAATGTTACAATATTATATACGCGTGTGTAATTAGTGATACAATTTCATATCTGGATATTATCTGCGACGTCGGGATAATCCCGATATTCTAACATTGCATTTCGTGGCCAGGCGCAAAATTTTACTGCTAGAAAATGACAAAACATTGATTCGGAATAGGGATTTTGTCAATATATCAATATATTTTGGCTTTAGGGGTCAATTTTAGTGTATGTTAACTTGCCATGTGCAAAGAGAGACGAATACACTACATTTGTCTCGGTTTACTAATCAGTTGGAAACCTAAAAATACTATATTTACCAGCGGTAGAATTACCTTTTAACAAAAGTTGGGTGAGTATTCAAAGGGAGATGCGGTTGTGTCTCTGGCATAAGGAAAGTAGTCAGGCTTGGACAAACCTGTCAACATTCTAGAATATGTCTCTATCTAGTGAGTTTCTCTGAAGCAATAGTTACAGTTTTGCCTTTAAAACAATCAGGGTTGAAGCCAAGCTGGCCAAGCATAAGGAAGCTGATACCATAACCGAACTTAAGTGGCCGGGATTGAACATTCCCGAAGCAAAAAGTTAGACAAGGCTCAGGTAGCTACAGCATAGCGGGGTTTGATCACACAGTTCCGAAGCTAAACTATGTACCATAGCCAGCTTTGATCACATAGAACTTTTCAGCACCCCAAGTCCTAATTATATTCTGCTCTGCAGTACTTTTCGCAATCTCAACATTTCTAGATAAGTTCAGATTACGGCCGTCCAACTCATATATGTCTCGGTTCTAAAGAATGTGTTTTGGTAAGATCATTAAAACCGTGCAGTCCATTAACAAATGCTTCGCAGTCTCTGGCTAAATTCTAGAGTATATCCACAAATTATTGTCTGATAAGCCTATCCTATATAAATTGGAATTAAAATCCTAATGGCCTGTCAAAAATTGTATGGCAATTCTCATGAGATATTTATTTTATCTAAGTTTACAGGGTTTATCAAAGAAAGCCCAAGTCTGTATACAGTCAATACTGTTAATCCATCTTCTTTTGTGTTCCATAAAAGACTCTTCAGCGAACCACGTTGTAGGTACAGAAACAGTTATAAGAACATAAGTTTCCCGTGCCAGTCTTAGTATTTGAACCTTGTCTTTTAAGTCAGCCACTATTTTCTTGCCTTTAATTCCGGAATGGTCTTTGACCCAACCCAAAGCAACCATAAATTACGACGTAACCTGCTAAGCCGTTTTACACACTCTAGAGTGCATATAGAGACTTAACCTATCTTTTTCCAAGAGCCAACTCTGCTCTACTGTCACTGAAAATACCTATATTTTTATTCTTAAGCTTACAATATCTATTATCTTGGCACATCTTCGATAGCCAAGACCTCTGCCTGATAGACGATAATCAGTCAGCCTAAAAGGAAAGATTTTGGATATGTATATACCTGCACCACAACGCCTGATACCATCATCAATGGCAGTGCCATCTATGTACCAGAGCACATCCAAATCATCATGCTTAACATCAGTCCAATCATTACAGCTCCAATAATGTTTATGTCTTATAGAACTAACAATAATGCTTGGCTTCACTCGAAATCTTTCATTGACTAATGTCTATTTCGAAAACTGTCCAGATATTCTAATTTACCGGGCAATCCCTCACCCTGATGAACCGGCACAGCAGGCATATCCAGAACAAGTCCAGATATTGATCCGCCCTTCATCGGGTACAGCATGCTGTTCAGTCAAATTCACAGGTGTCAGGTACAATTATGTCACCGATGCTCGAATGAGCATCAGCAAAGTCTTGATCTAATTCAGTTTCTGGGTCAGCCATGCACACTGACTCAGCTCCCTTATCAAATAGGGGTACAACGCTTGATGATCTCGTTGCTGATATTGTCGCTACTATCGCTACGCTGTTACCTTAAAGCTGTAACCTCTGAGTGTAGTGAGTAGAACGAGCGTAGCGAAGAATTCTCACTGACCAGAATAGTAAATTTCGACGTGTCCGTTAGGGATTTTTGGTGACGTGCATAACCGGCTGGGCGGGTTGACTTTAGCGATAGCTTTAACTCTCTATTTGTATCATTTAGTTAGACGCAAAAACGAATTTCAACTGTTTCGTGTCATAAAAGTAGGCTAATTGGGCTCCTATCGGGTCAAAACGGGCTCCTACAAAGCATATTATGGATTGTATCTCGACAAATGGTGAAAATCTTAACCTAATTACGCTGGTTTGTATAGCAAAGCGCTCTATAAGGCGGTGTATCATGCTTTGCTACATAGCTATTTCACCACACTTTTGCCAATTTTACCCCAACGGGCGTGCGGCGAAGGGGGCGCTGGGTCCGAATCCTTCAGAGAAGCGGTAAATATCGCTTGAGGGGGTCTGACCCTTAGGAGGTAATCGCGCTACCCCTCCTTTATCGATACGTATAGGATAAAGGCTCTGTTGTTTAAGAATAATAGGTAGTGCCATGCAAATTTCGTTGGAGAAACAATGGTCAGTAATTTTGGCACCTCCTCCCCCCCCCCGGAAAAATTCGCGTTTTCGATTTGGTTTTGAAGTAAGTTTAAACTAATAAAATCGCTGCAGTGCTGTGGAAAGTTCTATATTTCCAATCCGAAAGAAACAATGTTCAAAAAGCTAAGAGTTTTTTGAAATTTTTTAACACCCACGCAAAAACACCAGAGTAACCCAGATATGGTTATATTCTATATACACAATTACATGACGTACGATAGACATTGATGTAAGATGACCATTTTTACTTACTGCCGCTTCGCTGTGAATCAGAATCGAATGAATCTCCAGAGCCAGTATCGTCCGGATTTGCATCAAAGTCGATTAGTGGCATTGGATTTTGAAGATATATGCTAAACAAAAAATTTTGAAAGGTGTACATCAGTTATTATGAGTGAGTCCATTTTAGGTGCGCACAGTAGTTTATTCTTTTGTCAAAATCACGAAATGCATTGTTCGTATTCACATTTCTGCAATCTGTATTTGCATTTTAGGTAACGCGAACAAAGGATCAAAGTATCAAAACATCACAGTAATATCAAACAAAGGATCTGCGATGTAAGAACAAAATTTGCCTACGCGCACATTTCTCAGCTTCGCACGGTTGTCCGCGTTAACGAAATGACACGTTGAATCGGCAGCACGTTCGCGGTCTATGTGTGTATTGTAGTACAAGTAAAAACACGATTATCAAACGACTGTTCTCGTGCACGTGTTCAGGACAATGCGATGTTAATCACAAAATAGCGGCCGCGAAAAGCACCTACACGTTGCTATATAACAAATCTTTGTTCGCGTGCAAAGGGAAAAAAACTTTGTTAGCGTACGCTCATCGATTTTTCGATCCTGAACTACCTTGACAAAGAACAACCCATGTATTCGCACCTAAAGTATGCTCACGCATTATGAAAAAACTATTACGACTCCTTGACCTTACAGTTACAATCAGAATTAAGTGCTCAAAAATGGAATGTTCCATTCGACTTCGATCATTTAGTTCAAACGAAGATCGATCGATTGCGATATCGTTCCATTTTTTGTGCACTTAATTCTGATTGCAACTGTACATCGACCGAATCATGTCAAAGCACTTTTTGTTTAAAATATGCAAAATAAGTTGAAATATATTAGATTTTTTCTTGCCTAACTGATACAGCAAAGAAAATAAATTTGTTACGTACCATTTACAGAATAATAGCACTACCAGATAACTAAATCCATCTTCCACAGCGTCTACTAGTAAAAATAATCTCAATTACACCCGTTTAAACATACGTACTTATCAATCCTCGCTGGATCGCCCCAAGATTCGCCACCACGCGCATCACCATGTCCCGTGTGCACAAAACTTCCAGCAATCGGACGGCTTATAGCATCGCGATTAATCGAAGCCATGTCTGACAGACTCCCGTTTGCGAATAGCGGACGTACGATCTTTTGCGGAAATCGCCCAAACTGCCGTGTTCGAATGTTTTGACCAATCCAAGTGTAATGCTCAGTCCTAAAACATTGACAAACTGATCGGATGTATGAAAAAGGCATTAAAATTAACTATAAATTGATGCATATGAATTCGACATAATTCAAAACGCATAATCGCAGCACAGTGTGGTATAAATCTGTTACCAAGAGTACACATGTCTGGTCCCTACCTGCACTAAAAAGATCGCACTGGGCTCTCCGAATTGGGGGAGGGGTGGGGGGCCCTGGCATTTTTCGGTTCCCCCTGGTTCAAAACGGGTGCCCCCCGCTTCATGCCCCCTGGCAAAATTTTGGCCTTCCCCCGGTTCACCGCCTCTGCGAAAATTTTCTAGTTTCCAATCGGTCCAAAGTACAAAAAATTTGATCAAAATTTGTACTAAAATTCCGTTCTGAAGCAAAAATTTCGCAAATTTTGTCAAAATTTTATTCAAAATCGCTTTTTCTCTCCATCAAAGGCGTTATGGCAGTGTTTGTGACACGATTGTTAACCGTTTTTCTCTTGGCAAAATGCCCCCTGACAAAATCGGGCGCCCCCGGTTCGAAACCAAGGGGCCCCACTGGTTCATGCGCCCTTGCAAAATTTTCAGCGAATGGAGCGCCCAGTCGTACGTGTTTTTCTCTTAGTCGCCCGACAAATAAATCCAACCACATGACCGTTTTATTTAATCAGCATTAAATAAAACTCTACATAACAGAATCAATGAGCTAGTGGAGAGTTTCTAGGAGTGGTAACAACATACAGATAACTGACAATTAATGATACAGGATGTACAATTATTTTGATATAAATGAGGGTCATTTCACGAAACCATGTACTTTCGAAACACGACTTTTTGAAGCCAAAATGAAACGTTTTCGAATGTACAGTGTCTAGACCCCTTCCGATGTAAAAAAACCCTGAATTTTTCGAAAATCGATGTCTCTATGCAAAACGAGCTACCTGAAACCTGCTACAGGGGTTGGAAAGGGCCCCCTGGGGGTCAAATTTTAATCCGAAATAAGTCATTATTCTGTAGGTTGACGGAGTGACACGCGTACCGTGGTCTGTTTTTATGCAAGTCGGACCAAAATGGTCCTCATCAAGCCATTTGGAGCACTTGAGACCTAAAATTGATGCTGCTAGGGCATTCTTGGGGTTAAAAATCGACCATTTTAGAACAAACCTGTCGCAGAAGTTTTTCTAGCGCAACGGAGACAGCACCTACAGATACCATTTTATGCTCACAAACCAACCATGAGCGGGGGACGTCCGAGAAAAAATTTCAGGCAAATCCTTAGGCCTTGTAAAAATTGGCACCCCGATAGGTGTTGAGTCGGGGGGGGCTACACCTCAGGCCGGGGGGCTACAGCTCCCTACAACATGCAACGCGCCAAACTTTAGCTACTTCTATACATTCTAGATGTAAGCTGGTGTACAACAAATACAATAATTGATATATGACTAGCTTACATTTAAGTAATGATACCAAGGACAATGCGTGTAATAGATGTGCGGGCAGGCAGAAGGGTTCCCTAGCCGCCCAGTTAACAGCACGGCCCCATATCATAGTGCAATGATGATGAGCTTATATACTAATATGATTCTTGCGACATTCGATTACTTTTATTATACATGCGGTCGGGGGGGGGGGGGGGTAGGGGGGTTAAAGATCGGGGGGGGGGGCTACATTTTCATTAAAAATTTTTAATAGATGGGTCGATTCTAGTGGGGCTTTACTATGTTTATATCCGGCCTATTGTAAGACTGTATGCTAAAGTTGGCTTTTTAAAATTTATGTTTGGTCAGGCCGGGGGGGGGCTACATTTTGCATACCCCATTTTTGGCATTTTATGACCTTCGACCTCATAATGAAATAACACATGGACAGACGCTGATATTCTTTTTTTCAATAACACTTGTACTGATTACGATTACCGTTATATAATATTTTTGGCGCTAAAGTGCACTTTGACGTTATTTACCAGCGTCTGAAAGCTGCCAGATTTGACCTTGGTGGGGGGGGGCTACATGTCACGAAAAAAAATTTCGGAAGCTTGGCGTCAGCTTCAGTGTCGATGCTTACTCCCAAGTTTTTCCGGAAAAATTAGCAAATACCAATGTATCACAGTGAAATGAAAAACACACATATGTCTAACGTGCTAGCGATACGGCAAACGTTTATACTGGGACATGTGTTTTTGGCTTCATTTGGCCAACCCGAGTTGAGGACCTCTGGCTCCTGCTATGTTTGGGTACAGAGGTCCACCATACCTCATTATGACCGTCGGACAAGCTATTACTACATCTCACAGCGACATTAAATTTCTTTCGAAAAGACTGGTGGTATGGGCCAAAAAGTGCCGATGCATCCCCCCGACTAAAATGACATGGTTTCGTGAAATGACCCATGAATGTTTTGAATTCAGATGTAACGAATATAAAACGAACGAATATCGAGCAACAAAAAATATAATAATTGTACGATTATTTTTGAACAGCAGTTGAACATAATTCAAGCACTTTCCGAACAAACTATTGTATCTAACATTCATTTCTGCAAAGAACCTATTTTACAGAAAACTATTTCCAGTCGAAGTCTAAAATTGCGATCGATAGCAATCCTGCTTAAGCATCTTAGCAGGATTCGGCTTCACAATCAATGGGTTCTCTCCAACAGTAGATGGTAGAATTTCAAACTTAGTAAAGTGGCTATGGCCAGTTGACCGCCAAATAAATAGCGTTCCAGAATGCTAAGGATTGAAGCTATACTTGTACATAGATTTGAACAATAACGTAAACGCGATTAGCGTTACCATGAACCTAAAAACTTATTGTTTTTAAACTTAAACTGTTACGGAACCCAGGATAAGCTGAAAATCATCAGTTTCCAATCATGCTGGCATTGTGTCAGTTGGGCAAGGATTCACCGACATAGTGCCATCGCACTAGGCGCATAGCTACAATTCCATCACGGATCAAATAAAATTCAACTATTATTTTGATCGACTGAATGCTGTTTAAAGATACGTAACGCAGTCTCGCAGTAGCTCTAAAAACACAAATATATTATATTTATACGCTGGTTAAGGTTGTTGTCTGGGTAACGGAAACTCAGATAATTTCATTTAGTTCGCATTTGAAGGAGTTTGAAAAGCTGACCAAGTGTTATCAGCTTACAACATGTTTAGACGTTTAGCTGAAACACTTAAATATGCAAACGCAATTGAATGTTAAAACCAAACTTTTCTTCCGCATTTACCTACCTGCCTTCAATCACAACAATACTGTCGCCGTTATTGATATCTAGCAAGTCTTCGTCGGATAGGCCATCGGATTTTGAAGCAGCACCACCATCGCGAATGTCGTGAGCACTGGTTGCTTGTACAACTTGGAATTGGTACTATAAGAATATATGATCTAGTAGTAAAAACGAACACTATAATTTGCCTATAACAACAAAGCAAATAATTAGAATATATTGTGCCTCCAAAACAGACTCAAATAAATGGATCATATCAGGCTTTTGCCCCTAGGGTACGGTGCCAGGATTTCTCCGATCGTATAAACTTTTGTACCCCAAGACTATGGCTAAGCCTAAGCCCCGAAACTCACAACTGAGAATCGAATTTTTTTGGAAGCAATGGGAGAGGCGGAATTATAACAGTGGGAAAAACTTGCAATGATCCAAATTATCTTATTAAATGTATTAGACAACAACTATACTAAGCGCATGAGGTTTTTGTGCTTGGGACCTATTGGCAAGCGTTGAACCGTACAAACAGTACCCTCTAGTGTACGTGTTTGGGATGTGTCTTCCAAGCGTTAGTCCGTTAGTATGACTCTTGTCCGTTAGTACTTCATGTGTTTGGGTCCACAGAGAAAAGTAGGTTCGTTAATATCCCAATTCATCTGTTCGCAGTCCACTGGCAATGGTTGGTTCGTTATTGTCTCCGTAGCGCATGAGTATAGGAACGATGGCAAGTCCCCTTAACAATGAAGACTTTTAACTAAAGATTTCATGAGCGAGCGCCTGTCTGACAAACAGTGATTCACTGTACCTATCTGGTCAACGTAATACATGTTTCTATTTTAGCCAGCAGCGGCGATTTAATGCTTTTGTAAATGCAGGACGATAACCTTACTTATATTGCAATTCTAATCACTAGTAGCTTGCCTTATCGCCAAGATGGTAAATTTTGATTGTTTCAAATGGAGCGAGCGAAGCAACCGGAGTAGCAAACTATAGCTTTGTTAGCGACAAAAATCGTAAATATTTCTTTTTTGACCATGTATGGAGATCATAATTCATCACCGAATGGATGAATACTCATAAATTTTATTTATTTAGTCACAAATTTAACATTTTCTATATCATTTCATGTGTTATTAAACCCTGCGGGATGGTGTCGGTGCAAAATTTCATAAATTTTGACACCAAAAATAGTCAAATTGTCAAATTTCAACACTTTTCTAATATGTATAGATGTGTGAAGGTCAATCGAACGTGTCTATATGTTTTCTGGCATGCTGAATACGATAAAAGTAACAGTATTTGCCAGGTATGCATCAAATAAGGCAAGTCTTACGTGTCCTACTACGTAAAGGTGGCTTTTCAAATTATAATTCTATTTAAAACTTGAGATTTATAAATTTGAAAAGTTTTTGCCATTTTGTCATTGGAAAAAGAAATAAAATGTTCTTCGGTTTTGATATTTGACTAAAATGTCTGTAGCTTTGTCATTGAAGTATTGCCGGTGTATAATTGGTATCATGGATTTTAAGCGAGCTGAGGGACCTGAATTTGGAACGATAAAATCGTCAATAAGCGCATAGTAACCAGACTTGGTTCGTTTTCCATTGCTTACCGAGTTATTTGTAATTAAGCATTCTAGAGATCCTCCAAAAACAATCATCAAGTTTTATTGTACTTTGCATCGCGTAGGGTCATTGAAAAGCCCGGTCTGGCACAATCCCGTGTCGAAAATGACAATAGCAGCACCCATATTGAGAATGAATTGACCCACAAAATGAGCCCAATTTGACTCAAGTATTTAGTTGCAGAGATACTATACAGTGATATTTGGGACCCCTTGGCAACGCGATTACAGCACTTCGGCCCGCTTTTCATGAGAAAGATATTGGAGAGGGGCTTGGCGCACAAACAGAGTTTTCACGCGTACAAATGGCCAGCCAAAGAAATCTGAGTTATATGTGTCACCCTAAAAACCCAAGAATAGGCATTATCCAATTTCCCCAGAATTACGACTAGTAAGAATTCTTCGCTTTGCTCGCTTCATTCAATAGACTCAGAATTCAATACATACTTTAAAATTCCAGATAAAACCCGCAATCAAAGGTTTGCTGATGTTCGTGATCTCAGTGTGTTGTTTCAAGAAAACGTTTGAAACAACACAGCTCTGATTGTTAAATAATATTTGATAAATCCATCTTCTTCTAAATAAATGATGGACCAGGGGACCGCCAGCAATACATTGTAACGCTTAGGCTTCGTTGCGTATCTCTGAAGACCCACGTTCTACAACACTAATATGGCTTTAATCATAGTCACACTGGCTATAATTTCAATTTTAAAATTATGCGAACAACTGTACGATGTAAAAGTGTTCAATCTTGTTTCAAAGCATATATATAATGTTATTGTAACCATCTGTAATCCTCGACAAACCTATTTTCTACCGCCTTACGCGCAGAATTAAATCGTGGTGAAGATATATCAGAAACACATCTAATTAGGAGTTTACGAACAAGTTTAGATATAACGGAAGGACGTGCAATGTATTGACATCCCATTCTTTAGAATTAGTAAGCTACCAAGCTGAATTCAGTTAGTCGATTTAGATTCACAGGGCTAACACCCCATGAGACCTTGGACCCCCAGAACCTTGTCAACCCCTGAGGGTACCCCTACCTCCCGCGTGCCCTGCACCCACAGCCACCAGTCTTCCTCCTCTCCCCCAACTCCCCTCGTTGTACGACTGTATTTTTGCGGACTGTACCACCATTTGTTTGTTTTCACCCCCGAGAGGCGGAGGACTTTCTCCCCGAGGGCCTCTGCCCCACTTGAGACAACCTCCCCTGCCGATCCAGTCTACCTCTTAAGACCTCGGTACGTCAGTATACATAAAGGATATGTATGTATATATCGGTAACACTAAACGTATATAACTCTCGACACGTGATAGCGCAACATTATACACTTTAAACAGTCTGCTATAGTGCTATTTTGCCATAGTTAAAAAGAAAATGTGAAAATTCTAACAAAATGGATTGAAATTATATTCAAAATCATCATAAATAGCTATGTATCTAAATTTAACAGTTAAAATGATCTAACAATTTTAGCAAAATCGAATGACACATACCAAAATAATATGGCAGTATAACCGAAAAGGCTAAACAGGTCAACGACGAAGAATACTAATATTTGACTAGAAATAAATAAGCCACCGCAGTAGAGATTATCCCACGACTCTTCATAGAATTTTCTTCGAAGCTTCGAAACTGAAATTCAAAACATGATACACTGTGGCTGCTGTATGATCATACATGCTGAAAATTCGAGGGATATCCCGGGGTATATCTGAGGGAAACTGAAATTCAAAACAATATGATACACTGTGGCTGCTATATCATCATACATGCTCCAAGTTCGAGGGATATCCCGGGGTATATCTGAGGGAAACTGAAACTCAAAACAATATGATACACTGTGGGTGCTGTATGATCATACATGCTCAAAGTTCGAGGGATATCCCGGGGTATATCTGAGGGAAACTGAAATTCAAAACAATATGATACACTGTGGCTGCTGTATGATCATACATGCTCAAACTTCGAGGGCCAGAGGGATATCTGAGGCCTTGGAGGAGAGATTGGCCTCCTCGAGGGTCAGCTGGTCGGGGAAGGGGTGCTGGTGCCAGGGGTCGATCTACTTGCCGGCAGAGGGTCTTACGTACCAGGTAACTACCCCATTAACTTCTTTCTTATGACATTGTTTAGACGTGTTAAACTTGTACGTAGAAATATGCTCAAATTACCTTTTTTATATTTTTATCTTCATAAAAGCTAGCTGTTCCAAAATCGTTGGTTTATCAAAGTTTTGCCATACACCTAGCAAGCATTCTCATCAAAATTACTTTTAGGATAACTTGGTTAGAGGATTTTAGTTAAAAGAACCAGCACTGTACGTTGGTCACATTTGGCTATATCCAATCCGAAGGTTCCTGAAAAATAAAAAAAACAACATTGATTATTTTCCTTTTTCAAATATAGTGTTGAGCTTATATGTGACGACGTTTCTTTACTAGTTACGTAACATGAACCATAGTTAATAATATGTGACGACGTTTCTTTACTAGTTACGTAACATGAACCATAGTTAATAATATGTGACGACGTTTCTTTACTAGTTACGTAACATGAACCATAGTTAATAATATGTGACGACGTTTCTTTACTAGTTACGTAACATGAACCATAGTTAATAATATGTGACGACGTTTCTTTACTAGTTACGTAACATGAACCATAGTTAATAATATGTGACGACGTTTCTTTACTAGTTACGTAACATGAACCATAGTTAATAATATGTGTTGACGTTTCTTTACTAGTTACGTAACATGAACCATAGTTAATAATATGTGAAGACGTTTCTTTTCTAGTTACGTTACATGAACAATAGTTAATAATATGTGACGACGTTTCTTTACTTGTTACGTAACATGAACCATAGTTAATAATATGTGACGACGTTTCTTTACTAGTTACGTAACATGAACCATAGTTAATAATATGTGACGACGTTTCATTACTAGTTACGTAACATGAACCATAGTTAATAATATGTGACGACGTTTCTTTACTAGTTACGTAGCATGAACCATAGTTAATAATATGTGACGACGTTTCTTTACTAGTTACGTAACATGAACCATAGTTAATAATATGTGACGACGTTGCTTTACTAGTTACGTAACATGAACCATAGTTAATATGTGACGACGTTTCTTTACTAGTTACGTAACATGAACCATAGTTAATAATATGTGACGACGTTTCTTTACTAGTTACGTAACACGAACCATAGTTAATAAATAAAATTCAGCCTCTCCGTTCCACAAATCAAATAAGCAACTCTACAGTTGCGACGCAGACGGGCCAAACGAATTTCTGCTTGTTTCTGAAAGATGTTTTACAGCAGCACATATATTAGAAAGCTAGACATCGATATTCTGATTCTGATTTTGCTTTTTCTCTTTAATTATCATTATAGTCCAAGTTTTACTTAGTTTATCTTTTGTTTTTGGAGCACCAAATTATCTATAGTTCCAAATAGTTGTTGATTATCTGCAAAGCTGTAGAATCGTTAATAGGATACAATGCTGTATCACCCTGTGACAATATATACGATGATTGATTTATTTGCTATTCAAAGTTCTAAGTGAACAGTTGTAAATTCATAAGGCGGCCAGTAGTTCTAATTTAGGCTAAATTTTAATATGTTAATATTGTTGTCTGAAAGATTGTATAGTGATTTCAATCTTTTATTCTTTTCATCGTGGGTTATATATTTTCGAATTAGAATTAAAACACCTTTTAATCAAGAGTGCGTTAGGGAAGAGTATGACACTTCCCTGTACTCATGTATTAGTCCGTGTTTGATGTCGCGGGCGTTCTCAGCCTGACCCCCAGTTTCTGGGGGGTCGAGATGCCCTGACCCCCCCCCCCAGTTTCTGGCGGAGGTAGCTAAGACCCCCAGTTTTTTTGGGGGTCAGCCAGACCCCCAATTTCTGGGGGAGTCGGTTTATCAGCAGCTGCTTTTGA
The DNA here is from genome assembly GCA_030248225.1 of Trileptium ribeirensis. Classification (NCBI taxonomy): domain Eukaryota; kingdom Metazoa; phylum Nematoda; class Enoplea; order Enoplida; family Thoracostomopsidae; genus Trileptium; species Trileptium ribeirensis. The sequence continues at coordinate 53,459 of JASANE010010895.1, forward strand.
ATCGACCCCCAGCCCAGAAATGGGGGGAGGGGGTTCCGAGCTACCCCCCAGAAACTGGGGGGGTCAGGCCGAAAACGACCGCGGAATCAAGCACGGGCTAATACATGAGTGCAGGGAAGTGTTATACTCTTCCCCAATGCACTCTTGGTTAAATGAAGCTGTAAATTGCCCTTACATTAATCACATGAACATTCAGAAAAAATCTTGAAAAAAACAAGCTTACAAATGGGAGCAACGATCATAGCACCGATCAATGAGACAGATGTAAACGCGTTAAAATTGAGGCCTGATATAGTCATCGGCAGTGTTGAAATGCCGAATCTCGGCAAGCGAAAAGCAAAAAGAAGCATGATTAATCCGAATACAGGTAATGTCAATAAGCGTGAAAACAGTTGGCCACTGCGTGTTTGAAGCAAGAAACTGCGTCTAAAATAATAAAACATAATGTGCACATGAGATATTTTCACGTCATGTCATTTATGATTATACGAGATGAAATAAAAATGTAATCAACATGCAGTTGATAGTTTAGGCAGGGCGTTAGCCCTGATTATTATTGCTTTCACGTTGCCCAAATATGTGTCTCAACGAATATAAATCGCTGTATGTTGACACATTGAAAACATACACAGAAATATGTGTTAAATTAAGAATGTGTTAATCAAATTTGATGAAACAATTCTCCATCGCAAAGCTGAATGTGCACATATTTCAATTTTTTGTATAAGTGCCGTGGTAATATATTTGTTACGGTGCTTTTATGTGTTATAAAAGTCATGATTGTGATTACGTAGTGTAAAATATAGGGGTATCATAGATATATATGAAATGGCTTTCTTATCCTAGTTCTCCTCCGACATTTCAATATGAATTAAATGTTTGTTATCGGTTATTGTACTTTCATCTAAAACAAGCTTTTGGATAACAATATATATTTAGTTGATAAACGTTATGCTATACCAAATACAGCTAATACTGGTCGTCGCGGTAACTGGAATTGGCAGACCTTAGCCATGAGGTATCTTGCCCTCTCGATTCAGTATGTGTTTGCTGCAATTTCAACGGCAGAATGGGCATGCACTAACTGTCCTAACTAAAATTTTTTATAAAAATGGGCTATAAATATGCCTGAGCTTTTAGCAGACGTTTGCTTCCGCGCAAGATAACTAATTTGATAATCGTTTCAACAAGTAATAATCTTTACCAGGAAGATGCTTGCTAACAACATCATAGTTGATATACAGAAAGTTTCTCTCGAACACATTTCAATGATATCGACTTTAATATACCGATTACCATACCGTCAAAATAGCCCGTGCAGTTTTTCAGATCGTGAAATAGTTGTAGCCTGAGCTATCATCAAGCAACCGACAGTAAAAGCTGTGGTAATAGTTGTATAGGGAAATTCAACAAAATAGAAGGTATAAGGCTCAATTTTAAACACTGAATCTTTTTCGGAGAAAATTTTATTACACAACCACATATGTTTTGATTGCATTATTTTGTACCTTGCCAAAAACTAAAGCCTAAATATTTATATAATGTGAACATTTCAAATACCGATCTCAGCCGCAAAGCTGAATTCAACCTCGTTTTTAAGTAACGAGTACAACTATGCTTTTGCCTGCATCAGCAGGGTCGTTTCTTTCATAACAATTGACGTACAGAATATATGACATGCTCTGCAACCCGTAAGCATATAGCCAAGAGATACAACATAAGAGATGTAACGGCAATCAAGTCCTACGAAGATCCTTCACATACAATTTGGTTTATATACATAAATTCCACTGGGTATGCTGTTTGGAACAATGCGCCATATACTCGTCGTATTGCGTTACTTGTATCAAATTGTCTAACTATATACATGCAGTGTCGCATTTTTTGTTCATAACAATTGACGTACAGAATATATGACATGCTCTGCAACCCGTAAACATATAGCCAAGAGATACATAACAGATGTAACGGCAATTAAGTCCTACGAAGATCCTTCACATACAATTTGGTTTATATACATAAATTCCACTGGGTATGCTGTTTGGAACAATGCGCCATATACTCGTCGTATTGCGTTACTTGGAACAAATTGTCTAACTATATACATGCAGTGTCGCATTTTTTGTTATAACCATTGTTTAATGCAATAGTTTGAAATATTCAAACTCTAACTCGGTTGCTAGTAAATACAGACTCCGGGTTTTTTCTACCACCCACAACCAGCGCATCGCATCCCCGGTTTCATGTAGGGACAAGCTGTATAATTGGAAATATGTATGTATTTGGCACATATGCTGCAGAAGTGGTAACTATATAAAATGTAGAGAGGTACCTATGTGAATGGTGACAAATCCCAGCTTTGCAGCACTCCGCAGGCGCTCGCATAATTCTGTGGGTACAAATCATTCATTTGCCTGTGGATATAAGTTGATGGTATACGGTAATTATATAAAACGCAAAAATGTACTTATGTATGTGCACTAGAGGACCCAAGGGTCAAGCGCCCCTCCCATTTGCAGAACTGTGTTTGGTCATCAAAAATTTATAAAAAAAAGAATTTGAACAGTGTCAGAAAATTTGTTGATCAAAGATGGGTTAAGGCCCAGAGGTATCGAAGGTTCACCGGCTTTGGTGGGGCAGATGGTTTTGGGAGGATGGGGTGGAGAATTTTTCCCAACTAGGGATAAATTATATTTTTTTCTTATTTTTACTAATTTTACCCCAATTTTGCCACTTTTCACTCTATGTTTGCCAAAATTTTTCGCGTGAGGGCGGCTGATGGGAGTATTGTGGGTATGAAGGAGCCTTGAGTTGGTATTCAGCCCTCACGCCAAACATTCCTGGATCCGTCAGCGTGCATGTGTACCAAATAACATAAATTGGGAAAGACTTGTGAGTTTCTTCAATGCTAAAATGAATTCCGGATCCTTAGTTCTGTGAAATTGCTTAGTCCTTATGAAGCATGCTGTATGCCAACCATACACTTTAGAGCGAAACCTAACATTCGGTGAAATGACCGCATAGTTATTGATCTCATTCAAGCTTAAATTTAGTCAACAAAAATCTACGATAATTCAAATGAACAACAAATTCGAAATCGACGCTTAGTCAATGCCTGGTCAAAATGCTTCGCTAAAATACACTTGAAAACACAGGTATTCCGACTCCGTAAAGCATTTGTGGTCGTTCCAATCGCTATCAGGCCACAAAGTAACCACCACCGTAGCATCGAACCATGATCACGCATCGTAAGTATATATGAAGCAGCAAATCAACATTTATATTATAATAAAATAAGTCAGAGTGAAACGTATTGCTAGGAAGATATATACTTCATAAACGTTTACCTGACTAAGACCACAAACTTAGCCGCACAGTTTGGACGACCAGCGTGGCATAGAGGCATATAGTGATTCAGATGATATGCTTCTGAAACATGACAACCACAATGCTTTTATGTGTAGACAACACGGTAAAAACAAAGGTGATGACTGAAATAAATATATATACTGAGTGCTTAAGCAAGTTCATATGGATACAACAGAGAGCTGCTAGCGACATCAGTCAAAATTCAGAACATATCGTTCTGGTTTCTATGCTATTGGTTAGATTTTACGCAATTATTTTTGTGCCAATTAAATTATATATAAACAAATAATGCTAATTCCCAAAAGTATTAGTTTACACTATAATGGTGACTTGTAACCTGGCGATGCATAAATATAGAATTCGTAAAAAAGAAAGCATCGTTTCGAAAAATCATAGCTATCTTTAAAGATAAATAAAAAAATGAAAAAAAAAATTACGAAGAAAATCTAGGAATAATAAAAAAATTATAGCTATCTCTAAAGATAAATAAAAAAATGAAAAAAATTACGAAGAAAATCTAGGAATAATAAAAAAATCATAGCTATCTCTAAAGATAAATAAAAAAATGAAAAAAAATTACGAAGAAAATCTAGGAATAATAAAAAAATTATAGCTATCTCTAAAGATAAATAAAAAAATGAAAAAAAATTACGAAGAAAATCTAGGAATAATAAAAAAATCATAGCTATCTCTAAAGATAAATAAAAAAATAAAAAATTAGAAGAAAATTAGATTTTGTCCAAAAAAATTAAAAAAAATTACGAAGAAAATCTAGGAATAATAAAAAAATCATAGCTATCTCTAAAGATAAATAAAAAAATGAAAAAAATTACGAAGAAAATCTAGGAATAATAAAAAAATCATAGCTATCTCTAAAGATAAATAAAAAAATGAAAAAAAATTACGAAGAAAATCTAGGAATAATAAAAAATCATAGCTATCTCTAAAGATAAATAAAAAAATGAAAAAAAATTACGAAGAAAATCTAGGAATAATAAAAAAATTATAGCTATCTCTAAAGATAAATAAAAAAATGAAAAAAAATTACGAAGAAAATCTAGGAATAATAAAAAAACCATAGCTATCTTTAAGGATAAATAAAAAAATGAAAAAAATTACGAAGAAAATCTAGGAATAATAAAAAAATTATAGCTATCTCTAAAGATAAATAAAAAAATGAAAAAAAATTACGAAGAAAATCTAGGAATAATAAAAAATCATAGCTATCTCCAAAGATAAATAAAAAAATGAAAAAAATTACGAAGAAAATCTAGGAATAATAAAAAAATCATAGCTATCTCTAAAGATAAATAAAAAAATGAAAAAAAATTACGAAGAAAATCTAGGAATAATAAAATTTGCCGGAAATGAAAAAAAATTACGAAGAAAATCTAGGAATAAAAAAAAAATAATATCTATCTCTAAAGATAAATAAAAAAATAAAAAAATTACGAAGAAAATCTAGGAATAATAAAAAAATCATAGCTATCTCTAAAGATAAATAAAAAAATGAAAAAAAATTACGAAGAAAATCTAGGAATAATAAAAAAATTATAGCTATCTCTAAAGATAAATAAAAAAATGAATAAAAATTACGAAGAAAATCTAGGAATAATTAAAAAATCATAGCTATCTCTAAAGATAAATAAAAAAATGAAAAAATATTACGAAGAAAATCTAGGAATAATAAAAAAATTCTGTTAAACTATCGACTGTTAAAAACGTATTGGTGTATTTTGGAGTACTCAAGATCACGATTCTTCGTGCCGTTTTATGTTCCAATGAGAATAGAGGCACGCATGTTCATATACATGATACTGTGCCACAAAAAGCTGAAATTCCGTAAAAAATTAACATTTATATAAGTTTTACGACACGAAGGATTATAATATAAGAATGGAAGAAGCTATAAAAAAACTTGCCAGATTCAAACTGCGGTTTCGAATACTGCTCGCCGTGTGACTTAAATAGTTCGACCAACTCCACTGCTTGCCTCTGCGTTTCCATGTATCGATCCGATGTTTCGCGATCAAGCGTTGCTAACGATACTGAAAATCTTTGTATAAAGCATGGAACTCGTATCAGAATTATATGTTGTTTATGTGAAACCGAATGGCTTTTAACATTCTGGGAATATAGGCTTGTTGTGCAATTACTTTTAAGCTTAATGATATTCAAAGATTTTCATATGGCTAACCTGATTTATACGAAGGTACCTATGTCAAACCTAAACATTTGCTCAGTGGTAATTATTTATTGCAATATATTCCAAATATACACGTTTTCGTACACAGTCGGAGTCAATATTAAATTTTGGCTAAATTGTCATGCAAGCATTTGCATATTAACTTGAAAGGGACCTCTGAACTATGTATCTCTCAGTGTTATAAATATATTTTTGAATGTATCTGGAAATGCTGACGGGATGCGCCATAAGCAAATAATTTTCACAAAGTGTGCCAAATTTTTAATTGTTTTATGCACAGATTAATCGCTCAGTGTCCATCTAAGTTAAACGAGATTGCCGTCAGGAAGCATGAACCATGCGGTTGTGAGCGGGAAACGCGTATCACTGAGCTATTTACAAATATGCCTAACTAAGCATGTGAAGGGACATTGTGCTACAAAGCAACTTAAATTCCAATTATGATGCAAACATGATGTACAACGCCTCTCATTACCCAACAGACTTTGCCATGTCTACTGGTGGATCCAGCACTGACGTACAGGGCTCATCCATCAGAATTACAGATATGCCACAGAAACGTGGAGCATGGCGACGAAGATTAAAAATAAGCAATTGAATATTAGTTGGAAAAAATTTAGTAAAAATTCTTCAGGAGTCTTAAAATATTTATCAAAACTCCCCCTCTCCTCCTGAGAAATTTCTGCATCCACCACTGCCATGGCGACCATTGTAGATATAATATTTTTGCAAATATTTTACAAATTAAACGATCAACAACTGCTTTAAGATTACAGGGTTACATATCAGCTAAACTATGCGAGATATCTTTTCATTTGAATGCATCGTTAACCATGTCAATGTCAGTTCTTTAAAACCGCAGGATTGCACGTTCTTCTGCGTATACAATTGGTGTCTTCAGCATTTTTCAAACAACAAATAATTTCGGGCGTTCATGTTCACACAGGCTCTACGAAAAATTTTGTATTGTATTCATATCTAACAGGTGCGTGTATAACTGATTAAGTTAAAGGAACCACAGAAAAATTCGCTTGCTTATATTTTAAGCCATTGTTGAGAATCAACAGGAAAAGTTACCGGTCGGCCTGAAAACCGGCGGCAATAGGCCACCTAAACTAGTTCGGCAGCAGGAAGGGTAGTTCTGTCACGCCCACGACTACCGAATGGGTTCGCTCGCCGGACATCATGTACTGTAGGTATCACATTGACGTTCAATTTGATTAAGTTTATACGACATATTATAAATTACACAATTTATTTAAAGTATCAGGAAACGTAATTCTTTAATGCGCGCAAGACTTTAAACAGCTCCCAAAACACCTTAATAGCATCTAATAGAGATATATTGATTTCCATTATATGGTACAAAAAGACATCACAGCCGATTATGTTTACACTACTGATCAAAGCTAATTCTGGTAATGCTTTTGTACTGCCAGGAGAAAAGCCTTGCCAAAAATGTACTGCGTTAGTGCAGTACAAATTTTGGGATTGCAGGCTAAACACGATGATTGATTTGATAACCCAAAATGAGCAATAATATCAGAAAACATTTGTAAAATTTATTTTATTTGGAGAGTTGAGCACTGCTATTGGGCACTGGTCATAGCAACCATTAGTCCCAGACCAGGGCGCTAGTCTGGGAAATCGATAGATTGTTCACCTGACCGAACGGCCTAGCAATATTCCGATCGGTGCCCAACATTAGTTTTACTGTATTGCTTTATTTGCATGGAAAGTGTAAAGTTACAGCAACGGTTGCGTTAACTGTTGATCTATGAGGTCGTTCACACCAATTATATAATTTGAGAAATATCTGCGTCGTGAGGGTGCAGTGGTGGGGGTGGTTAATATGCCACTCCTCGATTTACCGCTAGCTGAATTTTTTTATCGCCCAAACGGCCAATCAGTATATTGCCTCAAACCTAGTAATATTCTCATCCGTTGCCGTGGTGGTGCCATCATTGCAACATTTGGTAATTTAACTCAAAATTTTTTTGTCCAAATTGTAATAATATAGTTCCAGGAAACTGCTTAATACTAATGTATAAAGCAATTTTGTGCAATGAGCACAACATGCTATGCTACAATAGAAATATTAGTTTAAATGTCGTCTTACAAAAGTAAACAGCTGGATTTTCTGACGCCGGACAGCCATGACCAACCTGACGAAAATATTGAGGCATTTGCTTGGTATATCCTAAAGTGTAATTTTACTGCACACATATCTTCAATAAATTACTGGCTTAGTAGTTTCTGCCCAACCGCTGGTGCTTGATTCTTATCATATATAAACCAACTTTTCAACGAAAACGACATTTTATTACTCAAGACCGTGACTGCCATCATTACAATTGAATTTATATCCTATGATCCCACTGTACAGATTGTCGGCATTTTTTCTAATAAACTTGCTTACCATGACTTACGCGATGTGTATATATTACCCATTAATAATCTAATTCAAGCACACAATCAATAACTGACCATGGTATGCCCGTGTGAAAATACTGGTAAATTATTTTCTGCGCAACCAATATAACTTGCTAAAATTGTCATTGTTAACTGACAACTACCAGTAATTTCTTATTTTATCAGCGCTCTATTCAGATATAAGTCATCAAAAGAAACTGACCTGAAAATATTACTTCACCATAGAATAAAATTGTCAATTTATCAAGAACAGGATAGATATCGGATCGCGGTAGTGCCATCGATACAATTCCAATTCGATTGTGCTTTTTTATATAGGTTGATAAATGAAACATTAGCTGATACGAATTGAGCGGAGTTAAGCCTTTCGTTGGCTCATCGACTAGGATTATCACTAAAGCAGAATATATAAAGCAGTGGAGCTATGTAACGCGTGTGAGTTTTCATGATATTTTACTGTAATAAATGATTTAAAAAGCAGAAAGGGTGTAAATACTGCTTTTCAGACGAAGTTTGATATTCATGCATCGGTATTGTATAACACTAATCTGAATTTAAAAAGTCGATAGGTAGCAAATGCCACTTTCATCTCATTAAAGGTTTGATATTCATGCATCGGTATTGTATAACACTGATCTGAATATATAAAGCCGATAGGCAGTAAATGCCACTTTCACCTGATTGAAGGTTTGATATTCATGCATCGGTATTGTATAACACTAATCTGAATTTAAAAAGCCGATAGGTAGCAAATGCCACTTTCATCTCATTAAAGGTTTGATATTCATGCATCGGTATTGTATAACACTGATCTGAATATATAAAGCCGATAGGCAGTAAATGCCACTTTCACCTGATTAAAGGTTTGATATTCATGCATCGGTATTGTGTAACACTAATCTGAATTTAAAAAGCCGATAGGTAGCAAATGCCACTTTCATCTCATTAAAGGTTTGATATTCATGCATCGGTATTGTATAACACTGATCTGAATATATAAAGCCGATAGGCAGTAAATGCCACTTTCACCTGATTGAAGGTTTGATATTCATGCATCGGTATTGTATAACACTAATCTGAATTTAAAAAGCCGATAGGTAGCAAATGCCACTTTCATCTCATTAAAGGTTTGATATTCATGCATCGGTATTGTATAACACTGATCTGAATATATAAAGCCGATAGGCAGTAAATGCCACTTTCACCTGATTAAAGGTTTGATATTCATGCATCGGTATTGTGTAACACTAATCTGAATTTAAAAAGCCGATAGGTAGCAAATGCCACTTTCATCTCATTAAAGGTTTGATATTCATGCATCGGTATTGTATAACACTGATCTGAATATATAAAGCCGATAGGCAGTAAATGCCACTTTCACCTGATTAAAGGTTTGATATTCATGCATCGGTATTGTATAACACTAATCAGAATTTAAAAAGCCGATAGGTAGTAAATGCCACTTTCATCTCATTAAAGGTTTGGCATTCATGCATCGGTATCGTATAACACTAATCTGAATTTATAGCTGTTTCTTGCGTCAACAATGGGCACCAGATCCAATATTACTAGGAATTTGGTTTTATATGTTAGATGGTTCCAGTAGCATTCTATAATATTTATTATTTTAGATTAATAAATAAATAAATTTTATTAATTAATAAATTTTAAATTTTATAAATAATAATTTTGCTAAAAAACGTCTCACTGCGTAAGATTTATGATGAGCAGATTGTTTGACTTGTTAGATGTTTGTATTATATCAAACAAGTCTGTTTTTTATTTCTTTTTTTTTTTTTTTTTTTTTTAAACCGTCTCACTGCGTAAGATTTATGATGAGCAGATTGTTTGACTTGTTAGATGTTTGTATTATATCAACAGCAAGATCTAGAATAACGGCTACAGAAAGTATCCATATCTTAATTTTGCTTAGAGCGCTAAATTTCCACAAGCTTCCACATCGGATTTTAGGGCTATCTATTCCTACAGCGTTGCCACTGTTAAGCAAAAGTAATGCAAGAAACTGCGAACTGCTGTACCCATTTTCATAAAACGATAACTTTTGTTTTCCAAGTTTTAGCTGATTCGTATGTAGTATTTCCAAAAACCGTTATACCTGACTATATTTGAAAGGCACCATTCGCATACGAACTATAGAAAAGAAATAACCAAAGCATCGGCAAAACACCGAAGATATATTCCAAAAACCACCCGCCAGAACAAACACCACAACACACAACAAAAAAAAAAACCAAACACCAAAACACCGAAGATATATTCCAAAAACCGGACCCTGCGCACGACAAAACACCATCGCAACACAACTATAAAAAAAAAACCATAACATCCAAAACATCCGAAATATATTCCAAAAACCGACCCTGCGCACTATATCAAAACACCAGAACACAACTATAAAAAAAAAACCAAATATTTCAAAACATCCAAATATATTCCAAAAACCGACCCTGCCACTATACAAAACACCATCCAACACAACTATAAAAAAAAAACCAAACATCCAAAACATCCAAATATATCCAAAAACCGACCACATATCAAAACACCATCCAACACAACTATAAAAAAAAAACCAAACATCCAAAACATCCAAATATATCCAAAAACCACCCTCCACTATACAAAACACCATCCAACACAACTATAAAAAAAAACCAAACAAAAAACATCCAAATATATCCCAAAAACCACCCCCACTATCCAAATACCAAACACAACTATAAAAAAAAAACCAAACATCCAAAACATCCAAATATACCAAAAACCACCCCCACATACAAAACACCATCCAACACAACAAAAAAAAAAACCAACACAAAAACCAAAATACCAAAAACCACCCCCACAACAAAACACCATCCAAACAAAAAAAAAACCAAACCAAAACACCTATTTCCAAAAACCGTTGGACCCTGCGCACTATATTCGTTAAAGTACACCATTTCGCATTACGTTAGCAACTTTATAGAAAAGAATTATAATCCATAATTGCATTTTTCGGCAAAACATTTCCGATAGTTACAACTTTTGCTACTTTTGGCTATGTCCAAGCTAAAGATGCAACGCCGAAGGTCTAAAGGAATTTCCATTCGTTTCGTTTTTGAATCATATTTCTTTTGGCGGTTGACATATTGTTTTTATTACAATACTTTTGTTTTTTGCCCTTTTTCCAAAATGTTAATTAAAGTTCAATTTTCGTGGTAGTTAGAAATTCGCCGACCGAGGCGCTTCTGTATTTTAACCGCGATGGCGAATCGCGTAAGCTCTACATGTGTAGATGGTGGGAAGCCAAAAAAGGTAAAGGAGGGTCGTGCTGTGAAATGCATAATATTTCAACTAACAATGAATTGTTCTACCGCTTTAAAGCACAGTATGACTTGCATTATCTGCGTCTCGTACGTAATCAACTGCCAACGCAGGACGTTCAATTTTCGCGGTCGTTAGAAATTCTCCAACCATTTCACTTCTGTATATTAACCGCGATGGCGAATCGCGTAAACTCTTAATGTGTATATAGTGGAAAGCCAAAATAGGTAATGGAGGGTCGCGCTGTAAAGTGCATATTATTTCATAGAACGAATGAATGATTCTACTACTTTAAAGCACGGCATGATTTGAATTACCTGGATCTCGTACGCAATGAACAGCCAACACAAGACGTCGCCTAACGCTTTCGCTAATATCGCGGACCCGAATGCGTCGTTGTTGGATTAGATCGAAATCGTTGAGGATTTGCGATACCTATAACAACTGGCATCAGAGTATATACTAGAAAGTTCAATACAATAAGTCGATGATACTTAGAACAGCAGCAGTAAAGAATCCGACTCTTTTTCATTAAATGCTTCTCCCGCTATATATATTACCACAGTTTCCATTAAGGAGACATTTAGATCAATGGGGGTTGTCTTTAGCAACGGCACCAAATGATTGGTAACAGTGGCGCAGCACGGGAACGGGAACGGGGACCCTAACATTTCGAGAAGAAAGTATTTGCTATATCTACAGTAACAACATGTATCAGAATATATATTAGAAAGTTGCAACAATGAGTCGATAATAAGGAACAACAGCACTAAAGGCTCCGACTCTTTTTCATTTAATGCTTGTCCCTCTATATATTACCATAGTTTCCATTAAGGGGACATCCGGATCAAAGTGGATCCGGCCCGCAACCAAGAGGTGGCATGGGGTGACGTGCCCCTCCGTGTCAGGTAGCGTGCCCTTTCGTGCAAGGCACCAGCCCCTAGATAGAGCCGGAAAGGAACGATAATGTGCGCCCCTCTAACGATTTATGTGCCCCCGAATTTGAGCCGCTAGCTAGGGGGCTGAAGTGGATTGACTCTACCAATCGCACAAAATTATTGTGAACAGGGGCGCAGCATGAAAGAGGGAGCGGGGCGCCCTCACATTTCAAGAAGAAAAGGCAGCCTTTTCAATTTTCTAGTAGCCCTCCTCATGTTTGAGTGGTGCTCTGCGCCACAAATTGTGACTCATTAGTTTTAAAATCGTTATTTAACTTGATATTTCAATGTTTTTAATACAATTCTTAATACAAATAATTCAGATATTTTTTAACAAAATATGATAGAGTAGTTTTAAGGCATCAGATGTTATGGTTTTTCATCGAGGTTATCAATATATAACTAAAAATGAAACATTTCTAGGAAAACAGCATGTCTCGCAACAAAATTTCGCAACATTACGTGTGAGTGGCAAATAACACTTGGCTTATAAAAGAGACTGCGACATGAGTTTAAGTAATAGTTGTAGCACAGCTATCGTGCGTTAAGTGATTTGTACGCAGGGTTGTGACGAGTTCAGACGAGTGCGTCAGCACGAGTTTGAACGAGTTAAACAACACAACCGTGCGTACAAATCACCTGACGCACGCCTGGCTGTGCTACAACTGACTTGTAGTACAGCTAATTTAGCTAACCGTGCGTTAAGTCAATTTGATGCACGGCCTTAACTATATAAGCTGTGTTACAAGTAATAGTTATAACATCGGTAGTCGTGCGTTCAAATATCTGTACGCACTGTTGTGACTAGTTTGAAACGAGTACGATAGCACGAGTTTGAACGAGTTACCGTCTGTACAAATCTTAGAACGCACTGCTGTCTATGCTACAATTTACCTTTATATCAGAAGATTAGTAGGCACGGTTTAAGCTATATAAAATATGTTACAGTTTATGATATAAGAAACATAATGTTTTTAGGTCATACTGTTCAAAAGCTAACTGCTACGCAATTGGTAGGCAAAATATGAACAATTTTTAATGAAATGTTATATATATAACTAGAATTTAACCAAAATTCCACTGTACATAATAATTATTTTACTTACCCTTTCTTTGCGTTCCATCCTGGTCAATTTTCTTGACAAGCCCAAGTCCGCTTGATAGTTGATCGTTTCCTGGACGGTTAATTCAGGAAGGAGTGCTTGCTTAAAAGACACGTACGCACAGGTGTCCTAAAATTAGAGAAAACCATTTCTTTGTACACTGTAGCGAAAATTATTAATATCATTTGTGTATAATTATGTTTTTAAATGCTTGTTACTAATCCAAAAATATGAGATAAAAATTATAAATGTATCCGAAGATAAACAGACCTTGACTCTAACTGAATACTCGGAAGTGAACGCTGGGTTACCAATACAACTTTAACTTTAGCTTAATGTCACCTGTTACAATTACTTTATACATGGACAGAGTCCGCAGTCCAACAAGCGGTAGCCGGGTCTTCCTCGGGGGAGCTTTGGGCCTACCTGGTGGGAAGGTGAGCAAGCCTGTCGGCGTGAGAAAGGTCGTCGGGGGACGTTTAGGCGCCGCCTACGTTTTCGGCGTTTGTGCGCTATCAAGGGGGTAGACACACTTGTCATGAAGGGTAGCCGAGGCCTCGAGAGGGGGGTCGGGGGTTGGATCCTTAAAGGGGGTAACTCTCTTACCCCCTATAAACATTTATCCATTACCTCTCTTTATGAGCAATGCGAGCAAGAAGTATACGGGCCACGAATGCCATCTCAGGATATATGTTTTGTTCACCAATCATTGTTTTTCAGTACAAGTAAACAAATGCGGCGTTTGCTATGTGCTTATAAAAAGCAACAATTTGGTCACTCTGTTCGCGATGGCAAAGTGACCTCCTAACATATACTTAGAAATAGTCCTAGGTTTGTAATATAAGAATCGAAGGTTAGGATAAATTCTTAGACTTCATTAAACGGTGAACTAACTGCCCGTACCTAATATGCTCCCTTCAATGTTGCGTTTAACCATTTTGTAACATTAAAAATTATAATTCCGTCTTACCTGAAACATTTTTGCACTAAGAATTCGATGGTTCAACAGGATGCTCCCTGCCGTAGTACCCTGAACCCGTCGCGCAATAACACTGAGCAGCGTTGTTTTGCCAGCTCCTTAAATTAAATATGACTTATTTAGAATTACTGAGGGCAGCCAAGCGAAAAAAGTACAATACAAATCGAGTTCTACAGGCAATGTTCACGCATATAACTTCTTCCTCATGTTTTAACATACGCCGAAAACCAAAGTGAAGTTGCATTTTTAGGCATGAATTATTTAATAGATCAGTTAATCAATAATTGATGGAATAAATTTCCTCCAGAACTTTGATCTCATGGAGCCGTAGGACAAACCTATTATTTATTACTGACTGTGATAACTTAAGCATTCATTGTTGTGATTTTGATTAGCCCCAGGGGCGTAGCCACGGAAGGGGCACGAGGGTCTGCAGTCGATGGCCCGTCGTCCATGTAACGGGTCATGCTACCTAAAATATAAAAGTAAAATATATGTTTTCAGTGAATAGTGCGTTTAAGCTGTGCTCCATCCCACAAAATTGTACCCACTACACCTGTTGTTTTTGGCTACTTGTTTTGGCAAAGTTGATATGGCAAAGTGTACACCATATCGACCAGTCATACGCAGTACATACCAGGAATGGAAGGTAGGTCAATGTGTAATGGGACGTGTGACGTATGGGTCGCTTTTAGGTGGATCACCGTGAGTCACATGGCCACGAAGTAAGGCGGAGTAAATTTCCAGCTTGTGGGTCGTTTCGAACATTTTCTGTATTCGCTAAAACATATTAACACTATAACCAATGTAACGTGACCTACATATTTGTTGTCAATTTATCTATATAAATGACATTAGTAATAATAGGAAAACAGCTCAACCTGATATGAAAACAATTGGGTGTTTACAATGGATCAGTTGTTAGTGGTATAGTATTTTCCTGGTCTTCAAGATTTCGTAGCTTATTTTCTAGAATGGAAAGAGATTATGGCTGATTCCAAATTTCAAAGCACCAACACCAATTTTTTAAATAAATCAAATATTCAGCTCAGCTTAAAGATTGTGAATTTTTGTCACACATTAATCCGAATAATTTGAAGACAATGAACTAAAGTTTGTAATTTTGATGATAAATCATATTTTGATTCGATTATGCATATTTATGACCAAAGACACGGGAAGTAGTTTTTATATTGGATTTTCAACTGCATAATTTTGGAAATTTCAGTAATCACTTCACTAGATTCGTTCCTTCTCTACAAAAATAAATTACCAGTTGGTAACAAAGCGAGGGAATGTTAAAGGCTTCGTTTAGTGACCGTTCCGAAAATCAAGTTGACGTGCTTGAACCCCCTTTATACTATCGAAAAGACAATTATGTTATATGTCAGTTCCAAGCAAACCCAACATTACTGCTATTTTAAGCGCAAATCAAAACCTCAGAACCCTATATTTGTTTCTCCAGTGAACAACAAGACGAAAATTTTCTTAATTTATAAATTATACTTTTCAATAGAAATTGTAGTTTTATGCGCTATTTTTTACGCTCTAGGTTTCTAGCAATTCCGTATTGGATACATATAGTGCAACCATACCTCATATTTAGCCGGAAAACATAAAGTCATGTTCTAAGTTTCAGCGCATAACTATCTCAAAAACACAAAAACCTAATAATTTTTGATGCCGAAATTAAACTAATTTAGCTTAAGAACGTTTACAACATGCCCAATATATGTTTGATAATGAAACTGACATGTTTAACAGGTTAAATAACTCTGCTAGTAAATCGCTTATCTCCAACAAACCGACATGAAACCGACATGTTTAACAGGTTAAATAACTCTGCTTCTAAATCGCTTATCTCCAACAAACCGACATGAAACCGACATGTTTAACAGGTTAAATAACTCTGCTAGCAAATCGCTTATCTCCAACAAACCGACATGAAACCGACATGTTTAACAGATTAAATAACTCTGCTAGTAAATCGCTTATCTCCAACAAACCGACATGAAACCGACATGTTTAACAGGTTAAATAACTCTGCTAGTAAATCGCTTATTCCAACAAACAAGAAACCCATTTAGTCAAAATTTTTGAAGTTTCACATTTTTGTTGAACTTCCAAAACCTTGGCTCATATGCCTAAAACGGTTTATTTAGCAAAAAATTGTGCAACAGTAAAGTGTTTGCTATCACTGAAAGAATTACGTCCAGTGCTCTCTACTTTTGGAACCGATGCCACAGGTGTCTTCAATTCGAAACAGTTTTGCGAGAATTTGGCCAAAATATCATTGCAGCAGTGCAAACATAAATCTTACTTTTTTCCATTAGGTTGTCTCACTGGATTATATTTCCGATTGAAAAAAGCGAAAATTCATCAATCCAGCGATGATTTATGATGGACATAGAAGTGCAAAAAGCATTTTTTTGCACATTTAAATGCTGTTTGAGCGAAAATTAGTAATACATTAATATCATTTAGCAAATTTATCTTATGTTCAATTGTATAGGTGTTATAGACGATTGAAAATTACTTATAAAATCATAAGTAAAAGATTATGCCACTATTAATCAATGCATTCCCGGAATAAATTAGCTGCTGGGTGAGATAATTCGTCAGAGACGGCTGTGAAATGTGGAATACATAAAACCAGACCGACGTTGAGCAGTAAAAGGTTTCGGTTCTATTTGTCTGTGACTAACGAAACGGAGATCAGAAAATGTCAAATAGGGCCATTTTTATGACCATTTTTTCGAATATTTGGGGTACAAATTAATAGCTCGACTAATATTAATCTCACTCAGTTAAAGCTAACTAACGACTTAGCCTAAGGCTACGGGGTTAGGCAGTCATTTCAGATAAAATCGCGTAGCTCGTAAAGCACTGAACGGATTCATTTTGTTTTATTTATACTAAATTGTCAATGCGGTTCGATTGACTTATGAGATCATACATTTATTGAGAAATAATTTCTCCAAACATATTAGGTACCAAGAGATGATTATCGACCCTAAATACGAAAATGTTTGTCATAAATATGGCACTAAATGCGATTTTCTGAACCGTCTCGGCGGTCTGAGTTTAACGGAATAAATTATCGCTGTATATTCGAAACTGACCATTTTTGGGCTGTTGTTAGAATAATTAAGAGGGCAGAATTTATTGCCTATTTTTTAAATTGAAAAGGTTGGCAGCCTGAAATTTGTAGTATTTTGAGTTCCTTATGGTACGAAATTTATGCCTCTAGTTCGTGTTCCCCTAGCAAAATTTCGGGCTCTCCCATGTTTAATTTACCTTGGTAATTTCTTGCCCACCGCTAAAGCACCAGTTCATACAAAAATGGACAATATGTTTTTGTAATATCCTATTACAAAGCTAAATATTTTCTAAATAATGAAAAAATAATGTTCTGTTGATATCATTATGTGTCTATTATACGTGAGTCCTCTGTGTATTATATTTGCTGGAACGAAAACTACTAAACACATAAAAAGATGCCGACGGCATTTGAAAATCTAATCTCTGGATTGGTAGGTCCGACCGGCGTGCCAGACACCTTCTTAGACATCCTTTTCATAAACACATCATCGCATCAGGCACATCAGTATTGTACTAGTAATTAATACCTAGTAGCATTGATATATTAGATGGGTAACTGGTGGTTCACTTTTATTCTTGGATAATCCATGGCGCTGTAAATTTTTGTAGGTCCAGAACCTAATGGATCAACGTGGGTCGTGAGCGAAAACCGCATTTTACAACAAAAATTTTAAACAAAATTTAAAGCCCTATATTTATCTTGTTAACTTTTCAATAAATCAATCTATCTTAATTAAATCTCAACAGGGTTACTGCCCATATATATGCCATTTATTGCTGCAAAAATATGAGGAGATCTATTTTTACTGAGTTTGTCGATAGTTGGATAGTTTACACCAATACACAATTCCAGCCGCTCTTTCTATAGACAAGCATTACAACTATGAAAAAATTGAGTGATGTATCTTAAAACCGAAACGGTATCACTCCACAATCTAGTTTATAAGGAGAACACGAAGGCTTGTAAAATTGCTGTGCAATGGTACTCATGCTATCATCTGGCTTATGAAGCTATGGATGAAGCTAAGTGTATTTAAACTCAAATGTATTAAAATTTATACAAATATATTCCAATAAGTCCAAATTTGTTTGCATATATTCTAATAAAATTAGTCGAAACATCGTGTATGGAAGCTACGACGCCTGAAATCTGTGATTTAACTATATTTTAAAGTGGAGTTCCTGTACTGAAATGAATTTTAATAAGCCTATTAGTAGCCACTCGCCCAAAGGGTGTAAATTATACGTTTTTGTGCCAAAATTTTTTTATATAGGTACTTTACATAGGTACACAAAAATGCACCAACCTGACGATCCAATCAGTCCCATCATTTCACCGCCGGAGCAAGACAATGCGATGTCTTTTAAGAATTGAGCAGTAATGGGCGGATTGAATACTTTTGACCACCATTTTCCTTAAAGCATCGTAATTTCACATAATATTTACTGAACTAACGGATGGAGCCGTAACGTTGTTGTTGTACACTTTTGCCGAGTGTCTCACTAAAATACCAAGCACTATGCTTGCACATTTGGTGCAGGTAAAAGGTCGAACATTTTTGTTATTTTGCACACTTCTGTCAACCAAGCACTGATACTTATGACTGTAGAAATTTTGCACGACAGCACCAATTGTACAGTTATGAGCGCTTCAAACTGGTTGCCGAGCAACAGCAATGATTACAGGAATGTGCACACCTTGCAAAAAATTTTTTCCGACAGTTTGTATTTATCAGGAACACTCGGAAGCGAATAAACCTGAGCAGAAAGCGGAAACCAGATATTTACTAACATGTCCCGTCGAATATGACTTAATGCGCTAGCTCGTCGTATTTCGGCGATTTACAGCAAAAAGTGTGCCTTTCTGATCCAAAGATATGTTCCACATACATGATTTTTATGAAGTTTTGTATTTACTTATTATTTAATATTAATCAGAAAAGTTAATAATTTGAACACAAACAAGTAGCTTCAAAGTCAACTATTCTGGAAAACCAACCACCCCGGGAAATCAGCTAGCCTAGAAGGACAACCAATATAGCCTGAAAACCAACTAGCCCGGAAAGACAACTACGAAAATCAAAACGGCCTGGAAAAAAACTTGCCTGAAAGCCTACTGGTCAGAAAACCTTATAGGCGAAAAAGCCAATAAGCCATAAAAGCCAACTAGCCAGAATTTGAAGCCATATAGGTTTCAGTCAGGAAATATCACAAAACATTCTGCATCTGTTTCTAATGCAAGTTGTCTAAACAAAACTTGATGAGGTTTAACGTATCCTGACAGCTCAGAATATTGCAGAATGTCTCACTGGATGGAATATGTAGGATACGATATTAAAAGCTTTACGCTTCCTATCTTTGCAACAATTAGCCCAATTTTTCTGCGTAATTCAGAAGGGGTAAATATTACTTCGCTGAAATACTATCCATTCCCCGTAAAATATTACAAATTTTTGTGAAATATATTGCCCAATAATTTTTATGTATAACGTCTCACACACAATTCTGTTCACTGTGCTAAGCCTAATCGCATTTGCAAACGTTAACTAACGTTGCAAAACCGTCATAACATCAAATACTTATTATCAGATTCATGCCATGAATTAATATCTAGTTTGCATAAGCTTGAATAAATTTTTGTCTCAGCGGTGAAGCAACCTGCAGTGCGAGGCTACCTAGTTCCATGCGTCATATGATGAAGGTCCCCATAGCACAATGGTATCAAGTTTCAAAAATTGGCCTGTCACCTTTAGGGGCCGGACGTTATAGAAAAAAGAACAGCTTGGAGCGGAGAGTTCGGCGGGCGGTAGCAACCCGACTTAGGCATAATCTGAATGTTATATATACGGTACTAAGCTTAAAAAACTTATGCTTTGTATATTTAGGGCGGAATAACATGCATTTTACTTCCGCCCCTAAAAGTTACATTGGTCCAAAAATTTACGTGACACCCATAATTTTCTACCTAAATCATATCCTATATTCCACCAACTATCTTAAAATTTAACAAAACAAGTGAAAATTTTTGTTTTCTAACATCGGAATGCGTAGTCCCTTAGGTCAAAATATAAAAAAACTGAGTTTCTAATCTAACACGTTTATTTCAAGAAATCATAAAATTTCTCCTAAAGTAGGATTCGAACACATGACTTTAGCCTGCATATTTTTGGAAAACAAGCCTTTATTCGACATTTTTACAGCATATTAATGCTTTGTAACGTACCTGAAGTAAAACTCCGAACGTAGGATACGTTGTGTAGCTCTAGTATATGATTGCCAAATGCAGTGGTGGTAGCTGAATTAATTTGAATTCCATCAGCAATAATTCCGTTCATCGTAGACAGAAAAGAGTTGACAATGCTGTTTCGTAAGATTTAGAATTGAATGGTTATTGTCTTTTAAGTGTCACATTACGAGCGCTCCTTTTATCAGCGTCACAACACTGTTGAAGTTGACATAGTTGAACAAATATTTAAAGAAATTGCGCATCAGTAAAATATCAAATGATTCCATGTTTTAAAAGAGAGTGAAATATCAATTTAATATCATTTTATAACTACAAGGAAACACCATCATTTAGTTCAATATTCTTAAATTCAGCACTCCTCAAACAATAGGTACGACATGGTCGCCGAAGTAAGTTTGCACTACGCCGTTTACATTATTTTGTTTAAATAATTGAAACGCAGCGCGCAAGTCTGAGGGCGCTAAGGGTAAAAATCGTGCAAATTTCTTGTTTGTCGCTGTCTTTCATAGCTCATTTTCGGATGGACAAATTTTGACAAATTTTTGTTGTTCGATAGCAAAAGTGACGACGATGACTCCTTACGCGAACAGCTTTGAACCCATCTTCCAGGAAATATGGCCAAAAGCTGGTTTTTCTGGGTTCTTTGCCAAATCTGGACATACGGGTACCAGTATTTCGCAGCCCATATTTCGCGACACAGGCTTCGCATCGAAAAATCAAGACAGCCTTGTTTAGAATCAGCTCATCGAGATCTACAAGTTTGCTGAATTCGGCTTTTTTGTGGGACCGCTCCATTGGTCAGCTGTGGGCCCGAATATGGTTCGTCGACCCTTTGCCAAAAATAGCGCTTTTCAAATTTTGCCGTGTTATTGCTTGTTTTACCTTCTTACAATGAGCACATATTATGTTGTGCGCATATTATATTATACGATGGTTTTGCTATCTAGAGACCAACCTGACTATATCATATATTTTCTTGGGTTTCCAAGGGTTTTTGGTCCACGAACCCGATTTTTTAAATGTAGTGCTTTTCATTTATCTGATTATGTATCGCGTGCAGGGCATCAAGAATGGTTTGTATGTATGTGGTATCTCTAAAGGCTGAACACAATGTTTTGATTATCTAGTGTCCACAGTGCATATTTTATGATTTTTCATGGGTTTTCAATGAGTTTATGGTCAATGAACCCGATTTCCAGAAAATAATCGGTCTTAAGTAGTAAAATGATGTATGTACAAATTTTTCGGAATGCCGAATACAATCATTTGGTTATCTAGAGTCTCGCGTGCATATTTCACGCCTTTTCATATTTTTTGAATGCGTTTAAGGTCAATGAACCTGATTTTCAGAATATATTATGTATCCAGTTGTTTGGTTACGCATAGCGCCCAGGTCACCAAGAATTGTATATCGGTTGTCCGGCAGACCGAATACAATGGTTTTATTATCTAGAGACCATTACACACGTTTGATGAGTTGTCAGGTATTTTCGGGGGGTTTAGGGCCGACAAGTTTTTAGGGTTTTCAATGGGTTCAGGAATCAAGAGGTTTTAGTATGGTGTATTGATCAAGCACAGCCTGTTACAGAATATTAAACAAATAACTTAAAAATAAAATCACGCCCAGTCCGTTTACCCATCGCTTGCGAGTTACTAGTATATACAAACTAATAAGTAAAAAACACGTAATAAAAATATAAATATTTCACTATGTAATAATATTAAACTTATTTAACGCATGGTTAGGGTTTAGACTAATCGATGTAGCTCAATTTATGGCTGCAATTTACTTCGGACACTCATGCATTACTCAGCGAACAGCGAAGGCTGCTGAACGTATTAAAACATAATATACATACCATATGTGTCCATAAGCGGTAGGAGTGTTGCCCCTAAGCATCAGATCGTCTAAAAGTCACATGTACACCCCATCCACTCGAGTGATGAAAATTATGGATTGGCAAAAAGATTGGCTTAAATTTGGGAAGAATTAATATAAGTTGGCGAAAATTGAGGAAAATGTTAAGGAAACTGCCAAAATTTGGTAAAGCTGAGGAAAATTTTAGCGGAATTATGAAAATTGTGAATTCTTAAAATTTCAACAATGTAGCCAGCCCCAACTTACCCACTCTCAGAGCCGTCGTACCTTGGACGCTTTGTGGTTTTAAATCAGATTTTGGGTGTAACCGGTATTGTTCTCTTTTGGGTTGGAAACTATCAGAGCTGCGTGAAACGGCACCCAATAAGACCAACCAATGCCAGGGTTTAACAGCAGTATACGGATACTTGAAAAAAGACGAAATAATGTTTCTAATTGATTAATTGTCTGATTTCACTCTTTGGACGATGTCTTTGCTTCAGCATTCGTTTTTAAGACAGGGAGTTAAGATGCGTGGCTGAACAATGTACTCCATTAGCGCATGTCAAGATTATGTGGAACGCTCCAATGCATATTGGGAGTAACTACGAGCTAAAAAAATGGGTACGAACCAAATCACAAAGTTACCGTCAGTTAAAAATGGGGGTCAGCTTATGTGTAATGAAAACATGAATGACGAAACGAGGGTCGGACATTTAAACAAACCGACACCCACCAGCTAAAAACATGTGAGGGTTCCAGAGACACGTCACCAGTGTGAGGTTTACATCCATGCCAATGCAGTTAGTGTATCATATGAAAATAACATTTCATATAAGTTGCATTTTGAGTTGCGCAACAAAACAAGTAGGGTCTGCATCAAGTCATAAACTTACAGTCAGCTAATAACGGCGGTCAGCTTATGTGCAATGGAAACCTGAGTGACAAAACTGAGGGTCGGACATTTCCAAAACCAACAACCACAAATTAAAGACATGTGTTGGTTCCAGACACACGTCACCAGTATGGGGGTAACATCCATGCCAATGCAGTTAGTGTATCATATGAAAATTAAATTTCATTTCAGTCGCATATTAACTTGCGCAAAGGACCAACTTACTTACTGTTAAAATCTGCAAAATACTATTTCCTTATTAAAATTTTAAAATTTTAATGATTCTTAAATTTGATTTATTTCTGAAAGGCTGGAGTTTAGCTAAAACCAGCTTTAGTACACTTTCCTAAATTTAATGACTTGACATCCCTGGTATTGACACTCAATAAAATTTTCGAATTTAACGAATAGTGTTTAGGTTTTCAATAGTTATCGGTAATTCGCGTTAGTCGCTGCATCTGAATTTTTAGTTACTATTAATGCATACAAATAACACGGTTATATTTCGCAAAAACCCAAAATGTATTCAGTATATTTTACGTTCTTACATCTATAAATAGGCTATATATTTGGTTTTGTACCTTCATTTTACATTTAATCATGGTATGGCACCATATGTATTTTTTCTTTTTGGATTTAACAAATTATATATTTTAGGCATTAATTTAGATATATTATCTCTTGATGCAGTTAAGTATTAGTATGAAGAAATTAGGTTAGAACTAAATTTATGTTTCATTTAAAATTTTAATCATAGCATTTTCCACTAATACTTTAGCCTACCTTGGTGCCCAAACCGTTTTTGTTTTTCTGTCAATTCAGTTCATGATCGGAAAACCGACGACAACGCATAAATAAAGATTTTCTTATATGTACGCGAACATAACTTGGCCATATAAAGTAACACGCAG
This sequence comes from Trileptium ribeirensis, assembly GCA_030248225.1. NCBI lineage: Eukaryota > Metazoa > Nematoda > Enoplea > Enoplida > Thoracostomopsidae > Trileptium > Trileptium ribeirensis. The sequence goes on from JASANE010010895.1 coordinate 77,827, forward strand.
GTTGTGTTCGGGGTCACTATTTTGCAATTTAGTATCGCATTTAGCTAACTGCGTACACTTGAAAGTGGTTTTTGTCAATCACGTTTTTGACGTGTATTATAATATACCGCAAACATAGCTTTCCGATTCAGGATCACATTTGATGAAAACGAACAAACATGTGACATGAACAGATATGCGCATACGCACATAGTCGTTGACCTGGAGGATAGTGCCGTTGCCGCTTTCAGTTTATATGACCCACGAAAACATATTTCAAATCAGCAGGTGGAGGATGCTTCGTAACAGTTTTCGCTGATACACTCCGTTTTTTCAAGTTACACGAAATATTGGCAAGTGAGGTATTATTCTCTCCCGCAGTGCTATAGTGCTATACTTATAAGCGCATGTTGCTTCGATACAACTGAAATCTTAAACCGATACAGCTGCAGATGGAATTGCATGATTATGGTTGAATGACGTGGACATATAGGCCAGTGGATTTAGTCTCCCCACATTTGAGATTAAATCGACGAACGAGGACCCTGATAACGCATATTGGCGATAAGCTGTATCGATATCTGTGCAACGTATGAATCGATCACATTCCCACCAACACCATTAGGAGAAATGTTACTGATTATATATATATATATATATATATATATATATATATATATATATATATATATATATATATAACTGCAAATGGACTTGTTTTCTGTCACAGCGCTAACATATAAAGAGCATTTATGTTATCTCAAAAGCATATCGTTTAAAGTCGTGATATTGTATTATGGGTTAAATTTTGGTGGGTAGTGTGACCATCATAAAAGCTGTGGTTTTCTTCCTTGACCAGATAAAAGATAACCCAATCGCGAAGCGGCTCTCTGTGTTCGTCAATGTAAAACAAAAATTAGTCCTTATCGTTATGCAGCATTTACGTTATAAAGGACCCCCCATGTGAAAGTTTTGTCCACCCTGGGTGTCTCTGCCACCATCAATTATATGGTGTCTTGGACACCATGGTGTTTATGATGCTATTTTCAGATAGTATACATAGGCAGTGTACCGTCGGTGATAGTATGGTGTAGGTTACACCATAAATTTTATATGGTGTTAGCTACACCATGTTGTTATTTACACGCAATATATAATGGGTTTGTGTATGGTGTCCTTGACACCATCAGTAAAAACAATAGGTAGATTAAGACACTATAACTACGTTAATGGTGTCTCATACACCATCATTGCATTACATAGTGTGGGTATATACCGTATACCACGGGATGGTGTGGTCTAGACCATAGGGGGACAAAACTTTCACATGGGGGGTCCTTTATAACGTAAACGCCGCATTATTCCGTTGTATTGTCCTTAGTCACATATGCCTGTCAATACCTAGCTCCGGAACGAGGCGCCAATACTTCAGAGATATGTGCTTTCCATCCCGGTCGGCCGCAAGCAACTTCTTGCAAAATTTCTTTCGGACACGCCCGCCATTTCCTCCTCTGAAAGTCCTCCTTATATCGGATATAACCAATCCTTTCCAGGTGACGATTGCTCGTCCACGAAGTCTTTTCCCTGAAGGTGGCGGAGCTATAGTTAATATTTGAGTCAAGAGACGACTAATTTGCTCTCGCAGCACGTGTGCAAGGTGTTTGAGTCGTCCCGCTACAACTTCAGTTTCGAAATTCCTTTATTGACCGCTACAGATATACAGATCCGAATTTGTTACGAAGTCCAGCTTGGAAACGGCTATAATTTGGCGTAGACATGAACATTCAAAAACTGTGAACGAATAGACGTCGGAACATAACAGGGGACTAAATAGAGCACTGACGAACACCGGTTTCTATTGCAATTGCAGATGACATAATATTATCCACTCGGACTTTGCTGTAACTCTTAGCATACATTTTTTTGATTATCGTCAGCAGCTTCGGATGTATTGAATCCGCCTCCATTAATGCATAAGCTGCGGCTGTCAACAGAATCAAATGCCTTGCCTTGAAGTCAATAAACACAACGTTAGTTCGCCTGGGGGCATTCGTTGCTCAGCTCTAGCAGTTGGTGAAGTGCTGAAATTTGGTTTATCCAGCCTCTGCATGCTCGGAATTCGACTTAGTTTTCTCGTGCGGCTGAGTACTGCCGATTCCTTTATCATTCAGGCGCAATAGCTTCGAGAATCTTGAACGCAATGCTAAGCAATGATGTTCCTCTATCGTTCCAGCGCAATAGCCTCAAGAATCTTGAACGCAATGCTAAACAATGATGTTCCTCTATCGTTCCAGCGCAATAGCCTCAAGAATCTTGAACGCAATGCTAAGCAATGATGTTCCTCTATCGTTCCAGCGCAATAGCCTCGAGAATCTTGAACGCAATGCTAAGCAATGATGTTCCTCTATCGTTCCAGCGCAATAGCCTCGAGAATCTTGAACGCAATGCTAAAGCAGTGATGTCCCTCTATCGTTCCAGCGCAATAACCTCGAGAATCTTGAACGCAATGCTAAGCAATGATCTTCCTCTATCGTTCCAGCGCAATAGCCTCGAGAATCTTGAACGCAATGCTAAGCAATGACATTCGTCTGTAATTTTGCTGGCTTTTTATCGTCTTTTTTTGTAAAGCAATAATTATTGCTGTTCGACAAGCATCAGGTAACTGTTCTGAACTACATATACGATGGAAGAGTTCTTGGGCCAATCAGAGATTGACCACCGGCTTTGAATATCTCCGGATCCACTGTGTAAAACACACTAAAGTCCAGTTGGTCCTAATGGATACGTTGTTGTTGTGGTTCCGCATTTAGTAATTTAAGAAATTGGTATGCGCAGTGTTCGATTTTCTCAACGGGTTTGATCAGTTGACTTCTGTCGTTATGTACGATGCGTCGCTAACTCCGTTGTAATTATTTTCATGATAACGTGTTAACGAGACCAAAAAATTGGTGTAGCCATCAACACTTGAAAGCTATTTAGATCATCCGCAAAAGCCATCCGTCGACTTTCTGCTTTGATCGGTAGTGAAGCTTGGGTCTAGGCTTTATTGAGAATAGATCTTTGAACGTGGCAATCAGAATTGTACATCATGCGCGCAGTTGATATCGTTTCGTTACTGACCCAACGTTCTCTTATATTTGGTTGACCCAGAGCAGCGGTTTGTGCTTCTTGTAAAAAACATATCGGATAGTTCAGCCCACATATCGTTAACGTCATCATTATTTTCTTCCAAAATTTGAAACTAATTTTGTAGTGCTATCTGAATTTTCTCACATCAACAAGACGGCATTTCTACGTAGTTTGTTGAGTCGCTGACAGATTGAGTCTTACCGTGGTGTTCATATGATAAGTTGGATAAGGTATTGACCCTGTGAGAATGGCAGTTTGTGACAGATGTTTTCCACCGTTTTGGCAAAAGGCGAAAATTGATTTGATTTGATCTGAACATTTGTACTTGTCCACGTTTCCATATGGCTTTTACGGTGTTTGAAGTTAGTGTTAGCGAGAAACATCGCGTAAGTTTATACAAAAGAAACCAAGCGCACGCCGTTATCATTCCTCGTCCCGAGGGCGAAATTGCCACTAACAGCCGCTACAACAGTGGCGTCACTCCCATATGACTGCCCAACTTGACTGTTTAAGTCACCGGTTACAACTACAATATCTCCTTTCACGCAGGAATCGAACGGCAAGGTTGTCGTAAAAGTTGCTTTTTGCGTCAGTACCAGCATCATCAGTGGACCCGTACAGAGCGAGCGGAAATATATTGACCAGACGTCCTCGAAAGCGCAATCCGCATATTCGACTGCTAACCGGCTCTCAGTCGATAACGCTGCACATTGTTGAGGACAGAATAAAACTGACGCCTTTTTTACCAAAAGTCATCTCGGATATTCCGGAGTAACAGATTTATACGGTTTATTGTACACATCGGATCTGGGTGAAAATGTGCTTGATTCCGCTTCCTAGCAGTCGATGATATACAGGCAATGTCGACAAATTTTTGCAGCAGGGATTCCAAAGCAACACTTCATAACTAACCTTCAGCCATGCGCTAGTGCTGAAACGGTCAATTTTTAGTCTCTTTTTTGCAGCTTGTGAAAATGTGCTTGATTCCGCTTCCTAGCAGTCGATGATATACAGGCAATGTCGACAAATTTTTGCAGCAGGGATTCCAAAGCAACACTTCATAACTAACCTTCAGCCAGGCGCAAGTGCTGAAACAACCAATTTTTAGTCTTTTTTGCAGGTTGCAGTCGTCTTGCTCTCTCATTTGGCACGTCAACCACGATATCGAAACCACGCGCACCTGCTTGCCCATTTCTCACATTTTCCACAGATGTACGACAGCAAACGGTAGCATGGTTTGAAATTCTATAGTTTTGAAGCATTGGGTTCGTGGACAGGAAAGCTATTGGGTTTCCATGTTCAATAGCCACGTTCCATCGGTTATAAGCGATGGACGTAGCGTTCGGCTCAATAGCTTGAAACGGCAAAGCACAGGTTGATTTTTATTCGAGGTTTGTCAGCCTCTAGACATTTAACCCATGACTGAGGACATTTCATCGTGGTTTGTCACCCATTACATCGATTGCATGTTATATCCCGAGTGGCTCTCGCTAACTGATTGTCATCACGGCCTTACTTGGTATTTTATAGAATATAGAGCTGGGCAATTTTAAACTCACCAAGACCTTCGAATGATACACATCGCATCTGTTTTAGCGGGAGCGCGCATACTTCGCACTGCTGCGTGTGATCCTTGAGATGAGTTTCACTGCTCGCAGATCCTGAGTCATGCACTTTGGTAAGACGCTGGAATTAGTCCAACTCAGGTGCAACCTATATATCGCAGGTATATATATAATATATATAATAGGTAACTTGTTCTGAAATCTTGGTGGTTCTTTTTAGCACCCGGTGTTAAAACTGCGATTTCGTTTGAGTGTCGGAACGGCCAAAGTGGGTACTTCATGGATGATTTATCGGGCAGTGGGCACTGTCCTCGAAATTAATATATTGCTGATTTACTATATAAGCGATGTTTAAAAGAGTGAACGGCTCAATTGCTTCAGCGAGCACTATCTAAGATGCTGTTTTAGTGGTTATCCGTTTTAAATATTAAGCGATTTGTAAAATTAGTGCTACGACAAATTTCATGGGACAGGGAACTGATCAATTTTACAATATCCTTACGCAAAAACCTTTCTGTTAAGGCGTCTGGTTTCGCAGCTAGAGAGGTTGATGAGGAAGCGTGGGAAGTTGATAAAAAATAAAGTCAATTTCTTGGTGATGCAGCGTGGATGGTGAATGCTAGAGGAGAAGAGAAAAATCGAAATGGGATTAGTGGTGGTTGATAAAAATTTTGGCATCCGCACACCCCTAGTATTGCCTATTCGATAATACACAAAAATTCATCATACATTTGAGATTAGGAAATTAGTGTTACTTTGGAGAAAATTTGATTCAGACTAATATATATATATAATCGACAAGTAATAAAAATGTATTTCTAAATTAAAATTTGAGCTACGATTAAAATACAGATTGTCATTCCGGTAACCATAACAACGCAAATACAGCACTGTGTGATGTCAACAAATTTCATATATTATAATGGTTTTGGACAAATGGTGGATTACGATGAGTAGGAATTGATATCATATATAACTATAACTACGTCTCAAGTTATCCGCTTAACCAAAAATACATTATAATAATTGTGTACAAAGTTATCAAGAAAATTATTTTTAACAAGCGTCAATTTCGTGCAACCTCATTCCATTTACAATGACAGCATTATATGCGCTGACACAACCAGCACATTTACATCGCTCAGTAACGGAATATTTCGTCGATAAAGTGTAGTTAACAATGATAGAGTACCGTTTTTGATAAATATAAAGACTATAAAATTATATAAACACATGTCAAAAACCGATTGCCTGTGAGTGCAACGGTTGCATAACCCATAATTCGGGCCTTAACCAGTACATGTCAAATCCTAAAAGTTGGGAGCAGTCAGGACCAGTCAGACTTGGCTCAAGTTTTTATAGTATATATGTGACATTGCTGAATTTGTATTTAGTTCTTCCAAGCTATACCATTAAGGATAAAATGGTTATGGTTGCATTTCAAACTAAAATCAACTCAAATATTCTGTTATTGAATGATATAATTCAATTTTCACAGTGCATGTAGTATTATGCCGTGTACTATTAATACTGGTACTGACGAACAACAGTGTCTGTGGGGCAATAAAACGATCACATCTTTGTATTGGTAAAGGCGTGTTCACGCTCTCACAATTTTTGCTCAAATTTTGAGCTCAAAGTTTAAGCTCAAAATCTCATCAAATTTTGATCAAAATTTGACGGTAATGTTTAAAGCAAAATTGCGATATTTCGAAATTTAAGATCAAAATTTGAGCTCAACTATTTTCGGGTAGTTCAACTCGTCGTTGATTGGCTACAGAAATACCCTTGAAAAGTTGGAACACTGTTCACACGTTCAAACTTATCAAAAATGCAAAAAGATGCCTTCAAATTTTGATCAAAATTTTAGCTCAAATTTTGATCCAAATTTGAGCAAAAAGTTTGAGCGTGTGACCACGCCTTTGGCAACCTTTGTAATTCAATTAGATTGCATACGTTAAGGCGTGTTCACACGCTCAAACTTTTTGCTCAAATTTTGAGCTCAAAATTTGAGCACAAAATTTGATCAAATTTTGATCAAAATTTGACGGTAATTTTTACCGAAAAATTGCGATATTTCAAAATTTGAGAACAAAATTTGAGCTCAAACTTTTTCAAGCAATGAATCTCGTCGATGATTGGCTACAAGAATATCCTTGAAAAGTTTGAACAGTGTTCACACATTCAAACTTACAAAAAATGCAAAAAAGAGGCTTTCAAATTTTGATCAAAATGTGATCAAAATTTGAGCTCAAATTTTGATCAAAATTTGAGCAAAAAGTTTGAGCGTGTGAACACGCCTTTACGCTGGTGTGGCTGTCTGAATTCCTGGGTTCTTTTTATTTAACCGCACTGAGGAACACAACTGAGATAGACAATATAACGAAAAAAATTTAAAGCAACAAGACACTTAAAGCATATACGGTCATAGTTGATCAATAATTCAACTAATTCCAATGCTTCTAAATATATCTACATAGATTTTTACATAAACAAAAACTTATATTTCAATTCAGGCATGATGGCTGGACCATAATTAGTGACAACAATCACCTCTGACCTCGGAGAGAAGATAAACAGGCTGATAACCCTTTCATTCCCAGAGGACCAGATGGACACATCGCACATTGTGCTGTGTTGCGTTAAATGAGCTTCTGTGATGTATGTTTGGACGTGCTTTGCAAGGTTCCTTGAGGAACCGAGCATCACCTCCTAGTTAGTTCAATGGTTTGTGTACGCCGTGCTCACTCACACAACTATGGGTTGCACAATGAACAAATTTATTTGGGCATGACGGGGTTAACACAAATATAAAGTGTTTTTTCTCATTTTGCTTAGTGTAGTATGGTAGACTTTAGGTGCGTACGCTATGGTTGTTGTTTTGTTATATCACGAACTTAATCGCGCAAAAATTCCCGGCCGGAATTCTTCTAGTCAATGCTTGCAGTTTAGCGAACACCAACGTCTGCTACATAACATACGATTGCAGTTTGCATATTCTTACGTGCTGCATGCATATGCACGCATTGCATGCATACGAACATCACCTTATCTGACGCGTTTGTTTCCGGTTATCGAATCGCAAACGACGATTCTGATCATGTTGAATCGTAATGTTGTGCACGAAGTCTATGAGTATGTTAAAGTATCCGATAAAAACACGACTATAATAGCGTTTGAAGCGTACATAGTCATTTGCGATATTAAAACGGTAAACTAGCGACCGCGAACAGCATCTACATACTGCTTTATTGCACACTAGGGTACATGAGGTACAGTGGCAATTTGCGTGCGAAGCATCAGTTTTAAGTGATCTGACTTCTCAAAAGAGTATCTCAGGTGTACGTACCTATAATAGACTCGAGCATTAATTTTTCTTGCCTAGTACATGTGCACACTAGGCGAATTTACACTGAACAAATATTATATATTTGAGATGTTGTAAATCTATTAATACCATTTTTAGCTAGATAGAGAATGGCAAAATTTTCTGTTTGCACATTGACATGTGCTGATAAAACAGAGCCATTTACCCTTGAATACTTTTAAATGATGAGCGGACACTTGCTTTTGCAAAATGATCTGATAACCATATTCGGCAATGCCTTGCAACATAAGCAAATTATTCGTGGTCTGACAAAAGATGAAAACAATGTCCCCTCATCATTAGTAGTGTAGCAACTATTAGAATTGAGCAATTCAACTATGTAAATACAGCGCTATATTTTAATTTATGTACATACTTCAGCGTAGCCATGAATTGTTTGTTGAAACACATGCAAATCCTGTACATTCACAGTGCATTATGCATATGCCCGATTAAATATCTTATACATCATCCTTCCTGTGAGACTGTGGTGAAAAACGGATTCGCGGTTTAACTAAATATCGAGAATTAAAATTGATTAAAATCGTCATCTGCTGGCACTCTGAGCGTCCAATGAACAAGCAAAACTGAAAATATTATGTAATATTTTTTCATAGAAAAATTGACAGCTGAAAGTTAGATTATTTCGCTTTCTCTGGTTACTAGGCATCGCTATTTTAATTAAGTTTGTACAAAACGTTTTTATAAATCAGCACTTAATTGACTCTGTAACCAAATAAAGAAAAGGACTTTTTCGATCACACGAAAGTAACATTTTAGCAAGGTAAAGCAGGCAGATACATATTGTGTAATAAGCACATAGGCTCAGTATGAATTTGTCTTCAGTAGAACAATCACTTAATGTCGGAAAATTCATACATTTGGGCGCATGCTTTTAAAAATAAGATTGTTACTGGGAGTTGTTTTCTGCGATTAGGTACATTTTTAATCTTTGAAATTCTGACAACTTGTTAAATCGTCATGTTGACTCGTAATGCAGCAAAATATTAGCTACCACCTAACACCAATTTAAGACTATAGATTATATTACAAAAATTTTAGAAATAGCTGCAATCTGAAACAATATTTTATACATCACAATCAATGTACATGCACACAAACTGTATTTTATTATTTTAAACTAAAGGTTTTGTACAAGAAATCACACAACGCACATGTAGAGTAAAACTTGAAGCTGCCAAAACAAATGAATCCACACGCCGACGCATACATCGCACATGTACGCAGTCTATTGAACAGTTGAATTAATAGATGACCAAGACAACCAAAATGTGGATTCAATACATAATTTATGGCAGAATAGTTAATGTGTTCCTCATGTATTTCCTGGTGGAGACAAATAGACCTGATGAAATACGGGATGACAAGTATCTCCATGACGTACAGGGGGTCGAAATGTTCTGTTATGACATACAGGAGGACAAATTGTTACCCTTCCATAAAATACAATGGACACCTGTACTACCACGAAATACAGAAAACAGAATCTGACATCTTTCTCCTTCAAGAAATACAGTCGGGAACAGCGAGAAGCGCACCGAGACACCACTTGTGTTTGAGGCTTTTTTATTAAGTTACCAATGCCATGGCTTCAGTTTACAAATATACTTCGCTTTCTCTAAATCTCAAAACAAACGTTTATTCTAAATATATCAGAGTTACAACTAATTGATGTTACGAACGAAGGTCAAATACAAGAGAACAGCAACTAACCATGCATTTTCATATACCATATATATATATATATATGATATGCTCATACGTGTACAAAAGAGAAAATTAATGCTATATTCGTATGGATTTTAGTGAATATTTGGTGAGTCGCCTCAATATCAGTTTAATTATATGCGTGTCCTTGAAAACATAATAACGTGATTCGCTTGGCATTCGACATTAAATGCTGTTTTAATAATGCCACATATTATGTATTAATTTCAAAACATTCGACATACAAAAAAAACACACTACACAGTACCAGTAGACTAATCCTAAAAGTCATGACCGTCAAAATCCCGGCGCTATTATAATATGCTTTCATTTTAACCAACGTATGGCTTGTAAAGATGATGTGGCCCGAAAGTTTTACGAAATCGTGTATATACTTACATTTAAAAATTAAACTTTTAAAATTAAACTGTTAAAAAAATCAAAACTTCAACATATGGTTGCAGTAACTTATGTAAGTCAAATATCACATATTTAATTATACTGATTTTGGAGCAAATTCCTGGGTGAGAAGTGTTGGGGGGAGGGTGATAAACCGCTTCAAAATTCTGAAAAACCAATTTCGTATCTCCCACACTTCTCAACCTCCCAAAATCCATCTCGCACCCACCTTACCCTTAAACTTTTCAAAGGAAACTGCGATAGTCGTTATTGCTAAGCAAAAAAACTGTTGAAACAAGCTCGAGGTTGTTTCATGGCAAAAATATAATATTTTAAATATTAGACTCGATGGAAAAGTTTCTTGAAGCCAACTGAGCTACTATCTCATAGACAGAAGCTGAATTGGTCAGTGTCTAAAGAGGGGAGCACCCAATATTTTTGTTTGGAGTGAGCATTGTGTAGTTGAAAGCCGTATGAGAAAAATTAACAACAGTTACGAGTGAGACCTTATCTGTGACATGTCGATTAGTTTTTGTTTTATTTTGCTATTTAATGAGTGAAAAAATAGGAGAAGCACGAATGACTCGACTTCGTCTAAACTCCGGATGCGACCCTGAAAAGGTTGACAGCAAAGCCGATAATAAATGAAATTTGAATAAAATGCACAAATAGCGGAAATACTTTGACAAACACTTTATTGTTATAAAATAGTAAATCTGATCTAGCAGTTGTAAAAAAATCTTCACAACTTTTATTTGTTTAAAACGCGAAAACTCGAACTCGACTCTTTCAAATAGTCTTTTGTTTGGAATTATTTGCTTGTTTTTGAAAAATAAAACACATCTTAATAATAATGATAATAGTTCTTCACTCAGCATTTTATGTGAATTATATTTAAATACTTATAAACGAAGAATCAATGGTCGTAAAACGAGGAGTCTTTTTAGAGAAAAGCGATAAGAGGAGTGATTTATCAAGTCAAGAAGGGCTCGCGAGTATTAATAACGGGCCGTGACCAGTACCACAACAACAGATTAGTAATAAGTATAATTATTTACCATTGACTAATTAAAATATAACAAATAATACCTAAATGAGCTATGTGTCCGAAACCAGGGGCGCAGTACGCCGGTTAAATGTTAACCGCTACCCCAAATATGGTGATTCCGCCATACGGCGGCTTCTTTTCGTCAAAAAGTGAGGGGGCCACCCGCCCCTTGTGTGCCGCAGCCCTGTCCGAAGCTTCGAGTTTACACATCAGCATTAGCCTTGCGGTGGGGAAGCGAGTGACCAGCTGCTGCAACGCGTAGTCAGCGCCTCGTGCCGTTGGAGGGTCCGTCGGCACAGAAGAGTTACCCCATATCAGCATGTACGTTCATGAGTTTACGGCGAATGACAAAGAAGAAATTATTTTACTATATTCCCTGCCAGCGTCGTCATTGAAGCTCACTTCTTTTCAATAGTGCCTATATTAAAGCTACAGTCATTGCAAATTCTGATCACAAGAAAGCCTCGCTAGTTTAAATTTTTGCAGTGCTGAACGTCGTATAGAGTCAGCCAAAGGCGTAACAGAATATGCTACGTTCGCTCGATAATAAGCGGTCAAGAACTAGGAATTAAAGTAACGAAAAGTCATGGTTATTGCTACACCCTACATCTTTTGAAAACTTGGTAAATTTTAATAAAATTTTTATAATGCGCAAACCTATACGTAGCATGCATATACCATTCATGGATGTCATGAAAATGCATTTTGTACTTCCTTTTCCATTCCATTTCCACATAATCATCACGAAAAATCCACGGATATTTTCATTGAAATTGCCAAAATTTCTTTTTCACTGATAACATTTTGCAGTAATTGTTAGCGATGTGTAATTGCCGCGCTTTTGTGCAGATTGGCACACTTTGAACATGATGATACACCTATTGCGTTACTGCAGGTATCCGCATAGGGCCAGAGTCGATAGCCAGAGTTACATCCAGCCACAGGTTTCGATTTCTACTGCTAGATACAGACTTGACTTTAGTTTCCAGTGCGAAGCCTGGGTACATACTATATATGAATGTCCGCCTAGCAAAGTAGTCACTTTGCTAGGCCACACAACTAATTACTCCTCTTATTTGCTGAATTTTGTAGTGATGGGGTGTATGTATTAAACAGAATTTAGTGCATTTCTGGTTGACTGATGTAATTAGTTTAATGTAAATAAATTACCAGGGAGTATCTAAGATCCAGTGCGAAGCCAGGGTACATACTATATATCAATGTCCGCCTAGTCACTTTGCTAGGCCACACAACTAATTACTCCTCTTATTTGCTGAATTTTGTAGTGATGGGAATTTAATTAATACTAATTAGCAGGGAGTATCTAAGACTCTCTTAATGTATTTACGCAAACGGTTAGCCACTATCTTGCTGTAAAAATTGACGCATTGATTTGTAGCTTGTAGCGTAAATCGGCAAATGATGAATTTGTTTTTTCTAATGTAGATTGGCAAGCTGCAAGAGATTGGTTTCTATATTTAAGTATAAATCGTCATAAGATTATTAGGTATGTTGGACTGTTAATGGTCAAGTTAGAATATTGATGATAATACAAGTCTCTAAATATACGTTTGTATTAAACCCAATCTAACAGGAGAAATAGGAATCTATGGCTAAATGTGCCCCGCCCCATATAGTGGAAATGCATGCCAATTAAACTTAATTAAGCTATCAAGTTATACGTTAAGTATTAAATTACGTTTCACCGCCGAGCAACGAGTTCGAACATTTGACGTTATGCTTAGTAACATAAATTCTATTCCAAATGTAGGAGAAAGATAGATAACAAATTCTATTGATTATTGAATTTCTTTAAATATTTTATAAGCAAACGTTATTTCCGCAGGTTAACACAAATTTTCAGGATAATTTAAATCATTTCCATTTACATTCAATTCTATTTAAGTGCCAGCCATGATAGCGTTGATATATGCTATCCCAACACTATCTAAACTAAGGAATAATGTGTCCAAAATAAAATAATATATACTAATATGTGCAATGTTTCCAGCTTTAAAAATCGCTTTGTTGTGAGATACCGCTCGGTAATTGCAGAATGGATTGACGATTAGCCATATTTTTCTTGATATAAACATAAGGCAGCGTTGCACCAGCAGTGTTGATTGAATTTCAATAGTTTTATGATTTGCGGATAACAAATAATAAAAGTGTGGTATCTTTTACGCCTGTATTCAGAGCGGGGACCGAACGTTATCCTTGCTTGGATTCCATTGTTTACTCTTGTGAGCCGCTTCACATGGCATCGATGACATCACAGTTTGTCTAAGACGCCAAACCTTTGAATTAGGTAGCTCAAATAAATATATTTCTATATTAGGCCTACTTATTTTTAGCAAAATTTAAGCAAAATTCGTAACACAGTTCAACGTGATCCATAGCTTACAGCAAAACGACCCGAATTTCGTACCTGCAATGTAGCAATTGCGTGTCGTGTGCAAATACATTAATTTATCTTTTGTATAGGAATTTCACTGCTTTGACTGATCGATTCCAAGACAAGGCCTAGACTAGGCACTGCATCCACCTTTTAATTGTTATGCATTAAACAATGTTAAGCTCAATTTACGAAAAGTTGTTCAATAATAAAAAATACCCAAGTAAGGGTAAGATGGAGCGCGCGTGGTTTTATCAAGTGATAATTTTGTGTAATCACTTGTAGCAGCCCATGAGTTTGATGTATATGCTACACTAAAACCTCTGTAGCCCTGAACAAAATGAAAACCCTAAAATGTCGTAGAACCTAAACCCATCAAAAACTAATATGGGACCAATTTTTTCTTGCCGGTCTCTAGATAACGAAACCATCGTATTCAGCATGCCTAAAAATTAATATATACACAATTTTAATGCACAGTACGCGACACGTAACCAAGCTACTGAGGACAGATTATATCCTGACAATCGGGTTCTTTGAATCTAAATCATTGAAACCATCTGAAAAGGTATGAAATAATCGTGTTGGATATTACATAGCCAAACCATTGTATTCAGTGTACCGAAAACATATACGTAGACCATTCTTGATGCCTTGCAATAAACAAAAAATTAAACAAATGAAAACTCACTACATTTTCGAGATCGAGTTCAACGAATGTAGTACCTTTGAAACCACATGAAAAAGTATAATATAGGCAAGTTGGGCTCAAAATAGCAAACCCATCATATTCAACGTGTTTGATAACCTAATAGACACTTGTCATAGGGCAAAAACACGCAACAACCTGCCGAAATTTGAAAAATCGTTATTTCTGACAAAGAGTCGACGGGCGATATTCAGGCCCACAGCGTCCCAACGGGTGGTCACACAAAAGTCGTGGTTCCAAAGTTGTAGATCTCGATGTGCTAATTGTGATGTAGGTCTTGGTTATCAATGCGAATTCTGCGACACGAGATAATGGCTGCAAAAGACTGATATTTGTTTGGCCAAATTTAACAAAGAACCCTTAAAATCTGTTCTCCCATGTTGAGCCCGAAGATGGCTTTAGAACTGTTCAACTAAAACGCACAACCTCGTCACTTTTTCTATCAAATAAAAAATTTATTGAAATCACTTAAACATGAGTTAGTGACAGAAACAGACAAAAAAGAAATTTTCACAGGAATTCCGCCTAGCACCATCACTGGAAACGCCGCTCGTTTCATTCGCTCCGTTTCAATAAGAAATTACTAATTCTATATTGCATTCATAAAAGATTTGAACTCTTGGTAATATTGCGTTTCTTTAATATATTACAGTTGGCCATCAGCACCGCTTTTTTCCGAAAAATACTCGGACTTGAAAAAATTTTCCCAAAAAATTAAGGCTGACCATCGCGGTTACTTTTTTTGACTTTCTGCTAAATGATTTTCGGATGACCCTCAGAGTTACTTTTTTGAAAAATAGTCCAAATTGAAAAAAATATTGCGCAAAATAATTACGGCTGAAACTCAGCGCTTATTTTTGTGGAAAATAGTCGGCCTTGAAAAAATTTTTCGCCAAAATAGGAAAAAGTATAAAAAAGATGAGCAACAATTCGGTCTTAAAAGGCAGGCGTACTCGAAAAAAATATTGACCCAAAAAATACGGTTGACTTTCAGGGTTACTTTTTGCCCTAAAACAAAGGGCTTTAAAGAAAATTTTACCAAAAAATTACGACTGACGTTAAGTGTTGCATTTTTCTGGAAAATGGCCCAATTTGAAAAGAAATTTTCCGCCAAATAATTACGACTGACACTTACGGTTAACTTTCTTCCGGAAGAGTAGTTGGACTTGAAATTTTTTTTGCCAAAATAGGTTAAACAAAAATGTTGATCAACAATTGCACTGTGATTAAGATCCAAGTTACCCTGTGAGGGACGTTACATCATATCGTTTGAAAAACATCAGCTTAGTGCGGTGGTTCGGTGGCAGCAGCTCCCTACTTAGGTTAACGTATGGCATGCCTTACGCTAACACTCTTAAGGGTTACTTTGTGGTTAATGTAAAAAAATATGGACAATCGTTTTAGAAAATGGTTCACGTCCTTTATGGTTTTATCTTCAAATTGCTTCGATTGTTGGTTTTTCTGAAAGTTGCTTTTACTTGTAAGAAAATTATTAACTGTACCTTGATTATGGTGGTGAAAATCGTAGTGTTAATAGAGTAAGTGTAGATAACGTATATTTCCTCTAGTTTTGTGTATATTTAGTATATATATCCAATATTCACAGCAGTGTTTTTCTGCGAAACTTTACATTTCACAATATTTTTGACACCATGGCACATATAATATGAGCGGCACAAAAAACGAACCATATCATAGATATAAATTTTGTTTTTACGGTTTCTCTTGCAAGTGAACTTATGATTGCCAACGTACAATATATTACGCCGCGTTCACATTATAATATTCCTGTTGTTTTATCACAGCCATCTGTTTAGTGTGGCTAAGTTTTCGACTTTTTTTAAACTCTACATTTATATAAGTATTTTCTTGACAGCGGTGTATTATAACCAACCTACGACGCAACTGAATAGTACAAGGTAGTTTTGTTTGTCCGACACATCTAAACGTTTAAAGAATAGATATGGTCTAATTTTTAGTCTCTGACGTTGTCGCCAAATCGCTTGTCTAAAAAGGCGAGCGACCAGCGATGCGAGACTAGTGGAAATTCCACTCACCATTCGATGCTGCGAACCTGACAAACAATAGTGTTATAAGATCGTGCAACAAGCAGTACATTATGTACAATATACGCAGCTCGTTGTGATATGTGAACATGTGTAACCCAGGTGGTTCTAGGGGTAGTCTTACTGTAGATTACACATGAAGTAACAGCAGGTTACTACAAGATACACCAATGCGAGCACCATGGGCTATGTTACTTTATGAGCTTATTCCTAAGACCTTAATGTGTAACACTTATACTGAAGACTGATTATATTACACACTACAACAAATTACAAACTACATACATTAAACACATAAACGGCTGAGCCGTACTCAACCTGACTAAACAGCTTCTGAGGCCGACTGTGTAACCACTTAAATACCTGAGCTATAAGTCTTACTATCAATTTTCTCCTAGTTTATTTCTCTAAGTGTGCCAAATTCCGTGTAAACTTTATCAAGTAACTCTTTTTCCACTCCCGTAAATTTCCCTCTTTAACCTAAGTGAATTTTAGTCGATAAAGAATAGGTTTTTATGATTTCCGTTAATTCTTAAGTCTAAAGAATTTTTAAGATTTTTTCCGAAAATCTAACAGATACACATATCCGCTAATGTAGGCCTAATGCTTAGGGCACCCAACAGTTACACTCAAATTCGATATATTTAAATTTATGTCTTAAAGTCTTAAAATTGGTCCTGCAAGCTACACAAAATTTTCATCACACAAAGGTTCCATCACGAAAACTAAATAGATTAAATGAGCATCATATACAAACGTAAACACATGACAGAAGGTGCTGCATACATATACTACATTCCGATATGCAAAATTCATAAACATATTATATGTACACATTACACGTATCGTATAGCATATACTTATACAATACATATACTTTTGTATAAACTTTCAAAATCAACAACCATGCACATAGTATACAATAAATGCTTGACACAGATGATAAACAACAGACATAAATTTGAAGCAGTTAAACGTCTCATTAGTAATGTTGCGCATGGACTAGGTTGCTTTAGTGCTAGGTTTGGGTTCCTGAAAATGAAAATTCATGAACACGGAAAAATCATTTTAATTTAAACAAGGTAGAGTAAACCACGTCACACTATCCCCTTTACACGGTGCGTACGGAATTATCAAATAAATAAGGGAAACAAATTAGCTCATGTGAAGTGAAGTTAAGGGCTTCGGCCCGTCGTGTTTGGGGTTCACGACTTAATACGTCCCCCGGATTCATATGAGGGAATTTGTTTGCAAGGCAATACATCGTTGCACATGTGGTATTCATACAGCACATGTGTAGCCAGCGTGAATCCTAGGGTAGAATGGTTGTGAAAGTCAGTTAGTTAAAATTTACAAATCGTGACTAAGACCCGACGATAGGTTATGGGAATAATATGATTT
The DNA here is from genome assembly GCA_030248225.1 of Trileptium ribeirensis. Taxonomy (NCBI): domain Eukaryota; kingdom Metazoa; phylum Nematoda; class Enoplea; order Enoplida; family Thoracostomopsidae; genus Trileptium; species Trileptium ribeirensis. The sequence continues at coordinate 95,613 of JASANE010010895.1, forward strand.
TAACCGATTCCTTATAGTGTCGGAATACTTGGGTTACTGCTAGGACAGGGTTCGGCGGTGAGGCAAGTGGTCGGAGTATAGTTTTATCGGCCTTTCCGTTTAAGAACTCTATTCACCCAAGTGTTTATTAGTCACCTATATATATAATATAGATAATCACCACTACTAGCATAAAACATACAAATAAAACATACTTACATCAGCAGCAATTACAGCAAAATCACCCGATCGTAGTAATAATTTGACACAACACCCGACTTGACTGTATCACCGATTGTACGAACTGAATTGCCTAAGCTTAGCGCGCGTGAGCTTAAATAAACTTTTATCCCGGACCGAAACCTAGGAATTTCTCTAAAGCAAGGTTTACACAGTTAAGAAGTAGAAATTCTTGGAATTGAGAAATCCGCTCCCAAACTTAAACGAAAATTTGCGCGTTAGAGAATATCTTTTTATGAAATTCTCGGAATCCCTAACTCAAAACAAAATTTGGAAAATCCAACAGAAATACACTTACATTTCCGCTAATGTAAGTGTAATAGTTAAGGCACCCAGGGCTTACACTCAAATCCGATAGGTACCTAAACTATAGCCCTGGCACACAAATTTTAAAATTTTGTATTATTTTTCACTCTCTTAATCTTAATAATGCCAAGAGTTAATAAAATTATTAGGCCAGAAATTACCGAGGGGATGAGGTCCGTAACTCCTTAACGGGTGGGTCAATTGAAGCCAAATTTGGCATGGATAATCTATAACGTGCCCTGTGGCATTTGACATTAAAATCCGTCTATGCTCAAGTCATCCCCCCTGTCCAATTTAATATGGTTTATAGACTCTATACATTCTTATACCGCGAACATTACAAATTAATGGACGAAAATAATTTATAATTTTTACACGGAATACGTATACATACAGTGAGGCATCATCACACATCAAGAAACGTCGTTATGAAGAATTAGAGTCATACTACCCACAATAAACACAGACACATTTTACACGTATTAACTATGCTATATGTAACGTATACACACGATACATACAGTAAAGATCGGCGTTTACCTACAAATCGTCATACATACACTCACTGATTCTCATGTCAATTACATATATTATACACTATAGACGATTGGCTATGGATCGTTACATTACCCCCTTCGCCACGAAAAATTTGTCCTCAAATTTTAAGTATTAAACACGATAAGTATTTAAGTATTAAAGGAGAGATAATTTCTACTATACAACATTCACATTTAATACACAATACACTCAGTACACAATACAATTTTAATACATTCTATATTTATATTTGAATTTTATCGTTTTTAGTGTTTCATTGTTATCTTTAGGATTGTTTTTCAGTAGCCGCAGATGCAGGGTTAGGTATCGTCCATTGTTGGGTTCTCATATATCCATTGACCCACAGTCCCACATAATTTCTCGGGGCATCACACAATCATATAATGCACATTGGATAAGACGTTGTTAATTTTCACCGATGACTCTAAAACCAAGCTAATAGTTGCATGGAACGGAACGCGGACGTTGCGAATGCTGCTGTTGACAGGTCACTCACATTCAGTACAAACAAAGACACATTGTTTCGATCAGCCACGATGTTCGATTGGATTGCGTCGGTTATCAGGCGCGACATAGAATAATAAAGGAAAATAAAGCAGTGATAACCCCACGGGAGACTGAAGGATATTTCCATGTCGTTACCCCACTTTTTCAGTCCTACCATCCCAAGACACAACATATACATTGTCGAATACATACATTACATCATGACAACAACGTGCAGACGACGCAAAGTTGTGACATCCACAGCTTCACAAATGCAATAGACGAGTTTATATAGGATACACTGCGGCCATGTAAAAGTTTGAATTATAGAAATCAAGTACGACTTGACTTTGCCTCATAACATATGTTTGGTAAACAAGAGGTCGTGGATTGTCACAATATTGTTACAATACTCAAGGTTATACATAAACTTAAACTCTATTCATAACTAGCCTAATCAGTCATAGTATAGCATAGTCTCGTCAAAATTCACCGCAGATTGTAAATTTTATGCATTATACAGTTTAACTGTACAATTTACAGATAAATCGTTACATTATACACTTTACCCAGAAAGACTAATCCTTTTTACTAAAAATTACACGTAGTATATGTATACTCAGTATGACAAAAGAGAAAGAAAAAAAGAAAAAAATATTATTATTTTTTTTATATTACAGAAAGAATTTCAAGTTGTGAATCCCTTCTTTTGCACGATTTTTGATAACACACGAAACACACCCCAAAAACAAAAAAAAAAACCAACAACAAAAAAAAAAAAAAAAAAAAAAAAAAAAAAAAAAACAAAAAAAAAAAAAAAAAAAAAAAAAAAAAAAAAAAAAAAAAAAAAAAAAAAAAAAAAAAAAAAAAAAAAAAAAAAAAAAAAAAAAAAAAAAAAAAAAAAAAAAAAAAACAACAACAAACTTAAGCTCTTCAGAGGCTATACTGGCTCGAGCCCAGCTTTATACCGAACGCCAACATCATGCGTCTGGCGATGCCGATCCTTTTCGAGAATTTGACGGGCTGATCCTGAAATTAGTAATGACATAACTACAACATCACCTCAAACTTCCGAGAATTTTAATTCACGTTCCATTACATTAAACATTGTCAGTTATATGACCAGTAAGCTAGCTTGGTTAAAACAACACACTATCCCACTTGATCATAAAGTTCGGTTCTTAAACTCGACTCCGAATCTTATAACAGTTTTCAAAATCTAAGAACTGCCTTCCATGTTAGCATGGTAGAAAATTGTTTTGGTCGCTATATTACAATAAGTATTAATCGTTGCCATTACATGAGTAGCGACGCCGTGATTATGAATATACCGATAAAATACACCATGAACCACATTTCAGTGCTAATAAGAACGTAATAAAAAGTACTGACAAAATATAAATACACCATTTGCCCACACCTAAGTTATATGTAATTTATATACACCCAAAGTATTTAGTATAACGAAATCACAACGTATGTTCTAAACCCAGTTGCCCTAAAAGCATAAATTTATATTATGACATGCAATTACACAACATGGGGGAAGAGATCTGCACACGCCAAACACACACACTACATTTAATCGTGAGGTTTTATTCCTTTTAGTTTTTTCATAGTTTCAAAACGATCACTTACTTCTTTGAGCTCAGTCATGGTACAATCATTAAAATTTTGCATTTCAGTGGCATTCTTGTCGCCCAATTGTATCAGTTTTGAAGGTTTACTTGGGTGGGGCTTTAAAACATCCTTATCTTGAGTTCTGTTACCTCCTTGATCCATCACTATTGTGGGTCCAGCAGATGTTGACCTAAAAAACTGTAAGAACAAAAGACAGAATAATATTATTTCACCAATAGCTAGAATAATGACGTAAATCCAATTAGTGGATTTTTGGTTTTTAATTTGGTAAATTTTTCTCTCAACGTACCTTTGAAAGGCTAAGTCCGCTGATATAAATGATTTATTTTCGCGAATTATGTTCTCTCGAAATTTTGCCAAATTTACTATACTTTGGGTATCGGCCCTTAGGTTATCCTCAAAAAACTTTTTTACATTGACTAAATTTGGTAAAATAAATTCAAACCCCGGCCAAGACTGGTTTATAGTCAACACGGGGTCAAACTGTTGGAATATAAGACTTCCAGAAATATATGTTTCATTAAAATAAGTCATAAAACCACAGTCATGTCTACGCGTTGGGATGCTTATTTGACCCAGCGTCAAACCGCAACCACATGGTATCCTAATAACACACTGGGTACAGAATTCAACCTTTCTAGGCACCTTCCCATCACAAAATAAACGCCAGTCAGAATGTACAGCTGACATGAACCAAAAACCTCCTGTAAGGTCAAAAGTCTGAAGCGGGTCCCTATTTTTTGTCATCACAACATCACAATATTTCGGTATATCCACATTTTCACGAAATAACTCGATTTCACAAACTTTATTAACATCAGAAATGATTGGGAATACTGTGGGACACCGCAAAAACTTTGACCCAATACAGCTAGCAAGTTGTTCTCTCTCCATTAAAATGAATTGAGAACCACCTTTATTCACGCCAAGTAAATCATATTTAGGGTTGATCTGCATGTACACATTGCTCCCTAGGTCTATTTGGCCATATTTAATTCCCCAGAGGTCCAATTCCATATTTTCACGCGCAATTGGTATTTTTAAAGCCACAATCAAACTTTCTGTCGCCGAATATACTGCCTTTACAAGTGGTATAGCATAATACTTATTTATTTCAATAGGGTTATACCTTAAGAACATACCACTTTCAGAAATTTTTTTATTAAGAGATACCAGGGTCTGCTTAAGGCTTAAGGGTAGAATAACACTAGGCGAAATATAACCCCTTTCAAAATAACCCAAGGCGTTTATTAGACCATAGATGCCCTCAATTTGTTCATTCCACAAGAAAAAACTAGACATCCACCGTATCAGGTCCGCTATAAAGTTCAATTCCACATAACTTAATTGAACAGATTGGTCTAAGGCGAACCCTAGGGACTTAATTGAATTTCTAAATCCCTCTTGTACTTCACCTAGTTTTACTGTTAAATTTGAAATAACATTAATTCGTTTATCTTCATTTTGAAATCCCTTAGTAAGCAATTTTGATAAAGAGATTAGTCGGTCGTTAACTCTAACTACTTCTGATGATACACCAGTTACTCTTGTATTAAGTGAATAAAGGGCTTTCCTGACTTTAGAAGCATCAGCACCCGCTCCAAGATTACAACCCCCAAAAATAGACTCTATAAGACAGGCCAATCCACTTAAAATGCCCCTTTTGCTTCGATAATGGTTTTTGTTTGGTTTTATTAGAAATTTCAAATTTTCCCCAAGATTTTCCAACTTACTTTTTGCCCGCCTATAGGTCGCAATGAAAGCCTTATTCATGTCTACTGACATATCACAAAATTGCCTTAAGAGGAAACCTAAAGGTTTTGAAGTGTTTTCGTGACCCACATTGAAACATGACGGCGATAATTTTGGATCTTTGATACTAAGCTTTATAGGGATAACTATATGATGTTCTACAAAATCCTGAGCATTATCCAACACTCCCTCCTTTTTGAAAACTACTGAAAAGTGTTTGTTTACCTTCACAATAGAATTTGGATATTGAGGTAGACTATGAACGTTAGTGCCGAGGGCAGCAAAAATTACTAAACAATATAACATAAAACACTTACCGTGCGCAGATCTCTTTTCCGAGGACAACTTTACATTACTTTTTTCGTAAACGTCCCTCCCATACGGTACCGGGTCCACGTTCATTTTGCGGAACATTACTGGAAGCGTCCAATGTTTCTTCGTCCACAAGTAACTCATTGCAATCCTTTGACAGTCCTGGACTTTCCTCTAAGTGCCGATCTGAAGCAGTATATTCACTATCCAACAAGCTTGGGATGTTTCCATCCCCATCTTTTCCGATAACATCTTTTTCTCGGTTTGAATTGTTAAAATATAAGTCACACTCGTCCAAATCTGTGCCATTTCCATCTCCTAAGGTATGGGTAGGTTTTTCATCCCCGAAGCAGGGTTTACAAAAATTTATATGAACAATTTTATCGGGTTTCGTTCCCTGACATGGTCTTATACAGACATTTACATCGCTGGTAAATTCCATTATACGGTAGGGACCATGCCACAGGTGGCATAGTTTAGGTGTCTTTCCTTTCTTAACAGCGGGGCAGTAATACCATACTCGTTGACCCAATTTTAATGTGTGATGATAGACAGTTTTGTTATAGTATTCTCGCTGTTTGAGCTGAGCCCGGGCGATATTTTCGGCAGCTAGTTTTCGAGCCAATTCAAATCCAATTACGAGGGTTTCTCGATAACCTTCCAGCGTGTCGATTTGCTGTAGCCTGTGGGATCCTAGTCCTATCTCAATACCAAAACGGGGATCACGACCATAAAGTAGAAAGAATGGTGTTTCCTTAGTAGACTCGTGTGTAGCGGTACGGTAAGCAAATAATACGAAATTCAAATACTTGTCCCAATCTGTGTGCGCGGTATTCACGTATTGAGAAAGCATTGTAATCAAGGTTTTGTTTAACCGCTCACACTGACCATCTGTAGAAGGTCTGTAGGGAGAAGTATTTAGTTTCCTAGTGTCAGTAAAATGACATATCCATCGGATTAGATCACTCATAAAGTTAGAACCACGGTCAGATAATAATTTGGATGGAGCCCCATACCGACACATAATCTCCTCGACCACTAGTCTAGCTATAGTCTCGCTTGTTATATCTGGAACGGCGAAAGCGTCGGCCCATTTGGTTAAGTACTCAGTGAACACGACTATGTGTTTATTTCCTTGTTCTGTTAGCTTTAGGGGACCCACACAATCCACTGCCAAAATATCAAAAGGTTTTGAGGTAACAGGTATCGAATGGAGTGGTACTTTAACTCTCTTCCCCGGGCCCTTTTTGGTAGCACAAAATACACACGAATAACACCAAGTTTTGATGTCACTATACATGGAATTCCAGTAAAACCGTTCTCGAACTTTTGCAAATGTTCGGTCAAATCCCAGGTGTCCCCCTCCGAGTAGGTCATCATGGAAAGATTCCATAACCTCGGGACGTAGAATTTTAGGAACCACTACTTGGTAACAAACCTTGGTTCTACGATTAGACCTCTTTTCATTCCAAACATGGTGCAGCAGTCCATTAAAAATTATAAAATCTTCATACCTGTGATCATTTTCTTCCTTACCACCATCTTTGATGACATTCTGTAAATAATCAATAATCGTACGTAATTCAGGATCACATTGTTGCAAATTACGCATATTCTTCTCCATGTCCCAGGAATCTTGATTACTGGTTGGAGGACTTTCACACGCATCTGAAGTATTAAGTACTGTTACACAACTTATATTTTCAACCCGGGGAAAACATAATTGATCATCATCTTCGTCTTCCTGGCTACTGTCAAAGCAGAACAACATGGGGCTCCGGGATAGTGCATCACTATTCGCATGGAATTTTCCGGGTCGATGTTGCACTTCAAAATCAAATTCAGATAAAAGTAATGACCATCTTAGGAGCCTGCCGTTTCCTTCAGAAAAATTCATTAACCATTTTAAGGCTGAGTGATCGGTCACTACTTTAAATTTTCTACCGAGCAGGTAGTGTCGAAAATATTTAATAGCCCAGACAACTCCAAGGCCTTCTTTTTCCGTTATGGCGTAGTTTTTTTCAGCAGGGGCCAACGTTCTGGAGGCATATGCCACTACATGTTCTAGTCCATCGTAGTCTTGCGACAATACAGCCCCAAGACCTTCGTTGCAAGCATCTGTTATCAAAATAAATTGTTTTTCAAAATTAGGACTTTTTAAAATCGGTTCTTGGATAAGCTCTGTTTTTAAATCTTCAAAGGCACTTTGACACTCAGGGGTCCAAACGAATACAGTATTTTTTTAAAAGATTATTTAATGCAGACGCCCTGGATGCAAAATTTTTTATAAACTTTCGATAATACGATGCTAGTCCTAGAAAGCCTCTTACTTGTTTCACGGTTTTTGGCATGGGATACTCTTGAACAGCTTTAACCTTATCCGGATCGGGCTCAATTCCATGTCCAGATACAACATGTCCTAAAAACTTTACTTTAACTCGACCGAAGCTACACTTTTTCGGTTTCAGTTTCATGTTCCCTTCTAGGAGTCTTTCGAACACGTCAGATAAATCCTTAATATGTCTGTCAAACGTCGGAGAAAATATTAGTATGTCGTCGATATAGGATAAAACTTTATCCTCAAGTCCAGTCAGTAAGAATTTTATGGCTCGCATAAAAGAACTAGGCGCACATTTCAGTCCAAAGGGCATGACATTAAACTCAAAAAGCCCGCTATCGGTTATAAAGGCCGTCTTTTCTTTGTCGTTTTCTTCCAATTCCATTTGCCAGTAGCCGCTAGTCAAGTCCAAACTGGAGAAATACTTAGCACCACCGAGTCTGTCTAGGCAATCCTCGATTCGCGGAATGGGGAACACATCGGATTTAGTAACAGCATTTAATTTCTTATAGTCAACACAGAATCTATTTGAACCGTCCTTTTTGCGAACTATAACAACAGGAAAAGCCCAAGGAGACGCCGAGTGTCTAATTATGTTGTGTTTTTCCATATTCTCCAGTTGTAATTTTACATCTTCCTTAGCCGCCTGTGGGATCCTATAGGGTCGCTGATATATAGGCGGACTGTCCCCACAATTAATAGAATGTTTAACAAATTTTAGTCTACCCAAATCATAATCGGAAAAAGAAAATACGTCACTCCAAGAATTTAGAAATTTGGACATTTTGTTTTTTTGATTCCCAGTTAATTCAGAATCTTCTAAGGATAGATTGGGGATTATGATATCATCTTCGACATTTGATCTCGGTGTCACAGTGCATAAGCTAAGATTATTTTCAGGAATATTTTGGAAATTTTCGCCGTTAACATTTGCTACGCGCTTTCCGTCACTGGGTTTAGATTTCCACATTTTAATCGTTTGGTCCCCGAAAACGCACTCCCCCTTTGCTACATTTAGAATACAATTGTATTTGATCATAAAGTCAATTCCAAGTATTATATCGTAGGGGATATCCTTGCTCAAAAACACGGATTGAACATACCCTTGAGGTCCAATTTGTACTTCTATGTCCAGAGCGCCAAGGAGTTCTAGGCCCTGGCCACTCACCGTCTTCGCCACTTGATTTCCAATACCAGGGGTCCATGTAGAGCTAAAATTTTCTAAACGTGCTGCTGTCTGAAACTTTAAAATGCTTATATTACAACCAGTATCACACAGTATTTCCACCGGGATTTTCCCAAAAAGCCTACCTAGAATAAGAGGGATTCTATTTAGATTTTTATCGTTAGGAATACTTTTCCCTGTATACACACAGAAGTTACCCAATCCTGAATTTTTAGGTTCTTTGCAAAAATTTAAGCCACTTAGCCCATTAAATTTTATTGTATGCAATTTTAACCGGATTATCATGAGGATCTTTCCTAGCCAATTCTTACCAGTATGTTTCTCAATGTTCCAAATATTTTTGTCGGTAGCAATTAGTCCGCAACCCCATATCGTGTTAGGGCTGGCCTCAGCTAGATACTCATGACCCGTATCCGATAGAAATTTTTGTGACATAAGCGAGCTTTGAAATTTTATCACGTTCGCATAAAACATTATCTCAAAAGCCATGCCTGATGTTAACCATGCATTCCTATTTTCACGGACCACGGTTGAAAATTTTACAAGAGACTTTTGTTTCTTAGGATTTGGCTCATAATACACCGCAGCTGCCGTCTTATAATCCTTAGCGAAGCAACATTGACAACATAAATAATATTGCTCCGTACAATTAAATGACTTACCATCGATTTCGAGTTCCACAAGGAAGTGATTCGATAGCACATTATTACCACCAAAAAATGCCAAAACGCCACCCGATTCTTTTGAAACCTGATTCTTCTTACAAATTCCAAAATCTGAAACTAAACGCGGTTTCGACGCCTGTACATTACACATATCCTCACACATAACATTCACGCAGATCTCTCCCGAAGTAATATTTGGGCTTTTACAACCGTGATATCCCTTTCTCACCTTATAGCTTACCTTCACTAATGGTTCTGGCAACGTCCGGTCGGCTCCTTTAATTTGTGCTCGGGTTGGTTTACCAAAATCTGGATCCTTTGCCACCAACTCTGACGCTTGTAGTATCGGAGCTGGGGATTTTTCTGGGGGCATGTGGTACCACTCGTGACCACACTCCAAACAAAATCCCGCTTGAGGGGTCCCAATTGTCTCATCGAGCCACGCACCAACCAAGGCCACCATGTCCAAGGAATAACACGATAGACAATGATAGTCCGCCATTTTCCTGTTATTCTGCTGTAAGACCTTAATGTCATCCTCTGACAACATCTCCGACAGCTTAATCTGCCGAGGATGTGCATTTCGGGCATTATCAAATTGCCCCAATCCGTTGGCGACCAACATCTCCGTCACTCCGTGTCGAAGGTCCAGCGTCATGTCCACCATGTATGAACAACCAATACAACGTTCGGCAATGTTGAGTAGCACCTCTTGATTTACCAAGCGTTGTAAGAAACTGAACGAATAGTTATCGAACTTAGTACGCCCGTGAGGCGGCATAATGTTGTTAAGCTGAACCCGAAAACTTTGTGGTGGCGTGTTAACAAGGATAGGGTGGCGTGGCATTTCAAACACCTCGTGTAGGTCACAGAGGTTACCCCTACCGACATCCACCAGCCAAACATTGTATTGTCGACGCCCTGGGATCGAAACAACTTCTCCACGCAGGGCCTGGCCAGCCATGACAACGATGACACGTTTGTTTCGCCAGATTTCGCCCTCTTTCATTGCACACAGTTCATCCACCATCGGCAAACACGCGTTTATAAGGTCCATAAGGCACTTTTCCCTCACCAGAGACACCCAAATACACCGAGGGTCCTCAGCCGCTTCCACTGTTGCTCTAAGTTTGGTCCCCGGGCAAAGGGGTAGGCGATCGGGGTAAGCTCGACGAGGGGCCCAGCACGGTCCAGGAGGCAGTCCTTGCCCCATAGAGCCACCGTCCGGCTCGTTTGGAGGAAGTATCGCCAATGAATTGTCTTCATCCATTTTTCTAAAAAGTAGGGTAAATAGTACTGGAGCAAGAGTTTTAATTTCCTGGAGACTCCAAAGACATTCCGGTGTACTAGGAAATGGTTTTATAGATTGCTGAGCTAAATAACTTGGAGTGCTAAGAATTTCTTCGCAATTACACCGTGAATAAGTAGTACCATAATTTTTTTGAATGTTACCCGAACATGGTTCCCCACACGATTGTTTGGTGGCTTTGGGGGCTCTGTCCAGAAGATCTATAGATGTGTAATTACTTTCATTATCATAGTACCTCATTACTACAACAGTTTCACTTTCTATGTTCCCCGATATAAATTGCTGGGAATGGCACATCATGGCTGAGTGTGAATTTTTGTAAGGTGTCTCACCGTCCATTATTCTATTTGCTAACCTTTCATTCTGTTCACGAAGTCGAGTTGCTTCGGCTTTCCATTCGTTCGCTCGCTCCATATCCATCCATTGGTCCGGTATTCGGCGCACATCATTACATTGGGGTTGACTACCCCCTATGCCCTGACATTGATTCAATTGAGGGGAAACATTTTGCCATCTGTTAGGTTCCGATCTCCGTTGATTATTACCTTGAAAATTATTCGGACGCCAGAAGGGCTGGGGAACCCTTCTCGGTATCTGAATGTGAGTGACCTGTCAACAGCAGCATTCGCAACGTCCGCGTTCCGTTCCATGCAACTATTAGCTTGGTTTTGGAGTCATCGGTGAAATTTAACAACGTCTTATCCAATGTGCATTATATGATTGTGTGATGCCCCGAGAAATTATGCGGGACTGTGGGTCAATGGATATATGAGAACCCAACAATGGACGATACCTAACCCTGTATCTGCGGCTACTGAAACAAACAATCCTAAAGATAACAATGAAACACTAAAAACGATAAAATTCAAATATAAATATAGAATGTATTAAAATTGTATTGTGTACTGAGTGTATTGTGTATTAAATGTGAATGTTGTATAGTAGAAATTATCTCTCCTTTAATACTTAAATATTTATCGTGTTTAATACTTAAAATTTGAGGACAAATTTTTCGTGGCGAAGGGGGTAATCTAACGATCCATAGCCAATCGTCTATAGTGTATAATATATGTAATTGACATGAGAATCAGTGAGTGTATGTATGACGATTTGTAGGTAAACGCCGATGTTTACTGTATGTATCGTGTGTATACGTTACAAATAGCATAGTTAATACGTGTAAAATGTGTCTGTGTTTATTGTGGGTAGTATGACTCTAATTCTTCATAACGACATTTCTTGATGTGTGATGATGCCTCACTGTATGTATACGTATTCCGTGTAAAAATTATAAATTATTTTCGTGCATGAATTTGTAATGTTCGCGGTATAAGAATGTATAGAGTCTATAAACCATATTAAATTGGACAGGGGGGATGACTTGGGCATAGACGGATTTTAATGTCAAATGCCATATGGCACGTTATAGATTATCCATGCCAAATTTGGCTTCAATTGGCCCACCCGTTAAGGAGTTACGGACCTCATCCCCTCGGTAATTTCTGGCCTAATAATTTTATTAACTCTTGGAATTATTAAGATTAAGAGAGTGAAAAATAATACAAAATTTTAAAATTTGTGTGCCAGGGCTATAGTTTAGGTACCTATCGGATTTGAGTGTAAGCCCTGGGTGCCTTAACTATTACACTTACATTAGCGGAAATGTAAGTGTATTTCTGTTGGATTTTCCAAATTTTGTTTTGAGTTAGGGATTCCGAGAATTTCATAAAAAGATATTCTCTAACGCGCAAATTTTCGTTTAAGTTTGGGAGCGGATTTCTCAATTCCAAGAATTTCTACTTCTTAACTGTGTAAACCTTGCTTTAGAGAAATTCCTAGGTTTCGGTCCGGGATAAAAGTATATTTAAGCTCACGCGCGTTAAGCTTAGGCAATCCAGTTCGTACAATCGGTGATACAGTCAAGTCGGGTGTTGTGTCAAATTATTACTACGATCGGGTGATTTTGCTGTAATTGCTGCTGATGTAAGTATGTTTTATTTGTATGTTTTATGCTAGTAGTGGTGATTATCTATATTATATATATAGGTGACTAATAAACACTTGGGTGAATAGAGTTCTTAAACGGAAAGGCCGATAAAACTATACTCCGACCACTTGCCTCACCGCCGAACCCTGTCCTAGTGGTAACCCAAGTATTCCGACACTATAAGGAATCGGTTAAAATCATATTATTCCCATAACCTATCGTCGGGTCTTAGTCACGATTTGGAAATTTTAACTAACTGACTTTCACAACCATTCTACCCTAGGATTCACGCAGGCTACATTTGGTGCCGCAAGCCTGGAGCGAGGAAACTTTAAACACATAGGCTTAGAAAATATAATCTGGATTCTGAGACTTATATTGACAAAGCTTATCGTCGATATACAGGTGGTCTACGTGAATCGAAATCTAAGTTAAATAAGTTAGTTCTGGAAGCGATGCAAAATTCAACAGTGGCTACTCCCGGGGGTTCCCAACCTGTTGCTGCAACCTCGGGGGGTTATCAATCCGATCACCGCCTTATTCCGAGTCAGTATGGTTATAGGTCTATTGAGATTAAAAATATACCCCTCTATGCCGGAAATTTCGGGGACGATTTTGAGGAATGGCTAAGCACCTTTGAGAGAATTGCATTGGCCAACGAGTGGGACCATACTGAGATGGCCCGATTATTACCTGCATATTTACGGGATGAAGCAGCGCGCAAGTGGGAGTCCATTCCGCCTGGCATACAGAAAAATTACAGTATGGTACGGCAGTCACTTAAAGAGTACCTAATAACTAAGGAAACTGCTAACCAATATAGCATTCAACTGCGGACGAGAAGCCAAGGGCCGAATGAGCCCGTGGAAATTTATGCACGAGATATAGAGCGCTTAGTGAGGAAGGCTTATCCAACCATTGAGGGGGACAGTAGAGATCGACTTGCTATGGACAACTTTTTGAATGGACTCAAGGGTTCTATCAAGAGATTTGTCATGACGTCGAATCCTACTTCCATGCAGGCGGCTATTTCTAGGGCATGCGAACAAGAATGCTATGAATTGATGGATCAGCCTTCCCACTCAAGAGGCTCTAAGCTGGAGGCCTTGTATACTGATACAAGAAATCCAGAGGTCCCCAGTAGCCTTGAAAGCAAATTGGATGATATGGTAAAACTGAATAAGGAGCTACTACAGGCAGTGATTAGTCTTAAAGATAAGACCAATACTAATTTTAGTAATACAAATTTGACCCAAAATCGTAGTAGGATGACGAACGATGGACGGAAAATTTGTGATTTTTGTAGGCGACCAGGTCACATAAAATTCAATTGCCCACAAAGGCGACAAGACTTTCCACAAAATAGTCCGATACCAAATCTAAATAGATGGCCTCCAAATCTGGTTCCCCAGCGACCTTCTGCGTGTCAGATGAACTGACATGTGAATGCTAAAAATCCTAATAGTTTAAGTAATGACGGCGTTGTACCTCTGTTTCGCTTTACTCGTTTGAATTTCTTTCTCTTCATATCTAAGAACATTTATTTAGGGCGTCAGCCGTTCTATGCGGCGGATAATATGTAAAACGTATCCGTGACATAGTCTATTCGAAAAAGAACGTGACCACGTACAACATAATCCATCCTAAATTTGGTAAAAAGTGACGAGAATATCCTCGATTCCCGCAATATGCAATGTGACTGACACCACTTGTATTGTGTTTGCTCTCCAACAGGGAATAAAAATTCAGAAACGGTATAAGATTGCAACAGAACACGGAGTTATGTAGAGATATATACGTATTACAAATATGTGTATGAGGATTTATGCTATCGCTAAATCAATAGGTTTCACTGTCTATCCCTTTTAGTTGTGTGCACGAGCACATAGCACTGCTATTGCTCACCAAGAAATCACCTAGTAAAATCAACTCCGCAGACACTATGATGCAGTGGAAGTATACATGAAATAAAGTAAACGGTGCGAAATCAAAATCAAACGAAACCACTAAGAAGTATTTTAGAATCAAAAGCATTTTCAAGTTTCCAAGGCCCAAATCAATAAACAAAATTTTTTTATTGTATTAAGAAACCGATAATGTGTAAAATGCCACATTTGTCAACGATTCGGAAGACACCGTAACGCAAATTCGCAGAAAAACAAATGACATATCGCTATCTATATAACCGTCTATATTCGTCACGAACAATGATAATTTGTACTATTACTATTTATCACAGCTTCTAAACGGTGTGTGTTTAGACATTGATCGCACTCGTGAACGCCCTTTACTACGGACGCCTTTACTACCTTTACTCGTGGACGCCGATTTTAACAATAAATGCCTACACATGCTATCTAATGGTAACTACCTACATTCTGTCGATCTTTGTAGCATTTCTAGGCCAAAGTCAACCTAGGGTGCCTAACCTATACCCAGGCTATACCGTCCGGATATACTTTGATTAAGCCTGAGCTTTACTCAAAGCTAAATCCCCTGTACTAGCCCTATACTAAGCCCAAGATTAAAGTCGTGGGAAAAGTATGCGCTTAAAAATATGTCAATTTAAGAACTAAAGGGTTAAGAATATAACGTCACGCCCCTCAGCTTCACTTGGTCTCATTTACAAGTTAGCATTGGTGTTATTTGCCACCGAGTAGTTCTGGCTGTTTATCTAAACAGTATTTCAACGTGATAGAAAGAACAGTTGTGATAACAAACAAAACAATAATAAAATATACAAGTACGTCGTTTTGAAGACAAAAAATATTGTTATAGGAAATATTACTTTAGTATACAACACAAGTATGCATACTGAGTCTAAATCAGTTCTTGAAATTGAAAAAAATATTTGTAAAATTCACCTCTAAAAATTTCTCTTTCTCATTGAATTCCTATTTAAACATAGTATATATATAGTCTAGAATGACGCTGTGTAGTGATAAAAAATATATGAAAAATGCATGAATTTATAAATATGAATGTGCACATATCGAGAGATGTTGTGTTAAATATGTCATCGCTTATATACCCAAAGCAGCGTTTACTCTACAGGTATAGATAAGACGCTTCGCGCTTGTGTACAAATATGGCACCAATGCTGATGTTGCACTTGTACTCATGTGGCATCTGTACTCATGTGAAATTTTTATAGTATTCATGTGGCGCCTCCACTCAAGTGCGATTTTTATAATTCTAATGTGACCCCTGTACTCATGTAAAACTCAGTCAGTACTCATGCAGCACCCGTAGACAAGTGGCACCCGTATTCAGGTACACTCGCTCAGTGGCACCGGTACTCATGTGGCACTAGCAATTAAGTGGCACTTCTGCTCATGCTCCACTGGCATAACATACTATCAATTAAAGGTAATCATGTCCGGGTGCCATAATAGCAGTTTTACCACCCGTCAGTTCCACAATACTCCTGTTTACTAGCTAAAACCTTTTGAAAACCTTTAAGTTTTACCCCGCCAACAACAACTTTCTGTTTTAACAGTCAGGGAAAACATAGGTTTCGAAAGTCTGTCGATTAGGGGGTATACCCAGATATATACTGTCGGTGTGTGGGGTAGGTCGTCGGGGGGAACATTGTCGGCGGGGAGAAGGTAGACTCCCGCCCTCCGAGTTTTTGCCCATCTCACCCAATTTTTGTCTATTTTGCAGCAAT
Source organism: Trileptium ribeirensis (assembly GCA_030248225.1). Taxonomy (NCBI): domain Eukaryota; kingdom Metazoa; phylum Nematoda; class Enoplea; order Enoplida; family Thoracostomopsidae; genus Trileptium; species Trileptium ribeirensis. Next base: position 112,042 of record JASANE010010895.1, read on the forward strand.
ATTTGCCAAGTGTACCCAATTTTTGTTACATTTGCCAAAATATATCGCTCCGTGCCTCTGTGGGTAATGAGTAAGGGGTCGATGCCTTCAGCACGGTAAATATGACTTGGGGTGTATGAATTGTAAAACAAAATATGTATCATTATTTACATATCCTTTGTATGAATTTACACATAAGGATTGCATGACTCGTTACACATTCCTTTATGTGAAGTTACATACAACATATGTATGATAAATCGTACAATATTTGCATGAAATTGCATACAAAATTGTATGATTATTTACACATAATTTGTATGAAATATCAGATAATAAATGTATGTTTTGTAACATAACTTTTTGAAGCTATATAAAGTATATACCATAAAATTAAATACTGGTACAAAAATAACAGTAACTACCAACATTAATACATTGGGTCATACATGGCGGCAGGGGGTAACCCCCCCTGAGGTCCGGACCCCCCCCCCCCGAGGCCGAAAAGCCAGGGGGTAACCCGCCCCCCGGGTTGGGGTGCGTGGGCTTGGCAGCTCCTTGACGAGTGTCGAAGTAGGAACTTAGTGCAAAACCTTGCGCAAATTGCGCCTGCTTGTTGCTAAAGGTGCATGTGCGGCCGTAAATTTATGGAAAGCTTTTTAGTTCACGACATCATTCCCTGAGTAAAAATTAATCGAATTATACTTATTTATATACTAACACTAACCAGTTGTTTAGACATTGAATGTCTGCTATGGTCCACGGTGGATTAACCACGAACTCAGCACTAAAATAGCACTGGAGCACTCCATCACCGTAGGAGTCGCACCCGATAGCTCAGCAGACAAAAGCCACGGGCGAGCTTTCTTATGCCACAGACCCATACCACACGAAATTTCTCAATTTTTACTTAGTTGTCATTTCATTTGTTTCTGTATTTGAGAGATTTCCTAGTTGAGAGACCAGTGATTGCTTAAATAATTTACAATTACAATACGAATTATTACATACACAGAGATGCTTTGTTGAACTGTTCTTATGAACGGAAACTATTAACAATAATTTATATTGTGAACGGCACTGCTGTATTTAAATAGTCGCACGCTGGGCTGAGCCAAGACCCCAGGCAAACGACATTGACACATTATTTTTAGTTATATATTATTTCACTGTTGGCATTACATTACTAATTATTTTGATTTTCGCTGTTCAGCCAGACAAAGCATGCTCGAACAATCACTGATCTCGAGCAATGATTTTTCACCATCTACTGTTCTTTATTGCTAAGCTTCTTCACTGCTAATTTCGTTGAAAAAATTTAATCCTATTACCAAGTATTTGGTGGAAAATGCACAAGATGTGGTTTAACAAAGTGGTCAGCAATGTTTGTTAAATGCTCTGGAGCGTTTAACCAAATAAATGGTAATAGGATTAAATAAATTATGAGTGCATGTGGCATAAGAAAGCCCGTCAACCCCGAAGGGGGGGGGGCGCTGCGGATCCCAAAACCCCCCGCCTCGACCAGTTTTGAGGCCGGACCCTAGTGCAGAAACTGAACTCATAGGCGAAAAATATGGCTGCTAGGACCAAAAAAAGGTCCTCACGACCAACCCCTCTAGGAAAATTTGGTCGGCCAGGGGGGGGTTACCCTCCCTGGGATGGCCGCGACCCCCCCCCCGTGGGGGCCTCTACCCCCCTGGCATGACCGACCGCCGCCATGTATGCATGAGGTGTATCTTATTTCCATTGAATAACCGGAACCGGAACCAGCAACCGGAACCTTCTATTTAAACCGGATCCGAAGGCGGAACCTGGTCTTCGAAATTTATATATAGTAAAAACAGATGAAGGAAGAAATGACGGGATAGTGGATTTAAAATGAATTAAAAATTACTTTTACATTAAACTTAATGTATTGGGATGGCATTATTGCCTTTTTGAAACTTTAAAGAAATTGAGGAAGCAAATAATGTTTATATATCGATCAATATGTCGGTTTGTGGACACCCAGAGCAAAAATGCCTTCCACTATACATCCTTGCGTATACTACGTTAAACTGAAGGTGCTTAGAACACATGGCGCGTACAATATACACTTTCCCTCTGCCTCCAGTCGCATCTCTTTACTACACATAGGTTTGTTACATGTTGTTCTGTAGGAAACTTGAAATTGTTTGTTTATATGGTTTTAAGAGAAAATAATAGAAGGTAATTTTCTGATCAGAGACACTGTTTAGGCTAGCGTTGGACAAACGGTTCCCGTCAGTTAGATGATAATGATCATAACTTCTTAATAGCAATGCTATAAATGAGACAAACTGTGATGCTGCTCGGCTCGCACAGTTTCAATAAATACAGTTCATTCCCAAGAAAACAGTTTCTGGGTACACTGCGGATAACGTTACTTTACTTCAATTTAGTCTGACTTACTAAGTTTACAACCGCACTACTGATGCTTTACGAAATTTATGTTACCCAAGCATACGCTAAGTACTTCTACGTAAGCCGTACTCTGTTACCGAGTTAGACCGGTTTAATTCGAACGTACACCGCAGACTTCTGAATGTGTGAATTATCTTCTACAAGCATTGACCTGGCTTTGATTTGTTAACAAATTCCTGCAGGTTATTATGAAAATTCCTACGGAAATTATGTGCCCTATTTACGTTTCACACGACAAATTGCTTAGTTAATTTTTTCTTTTGCTTGGTTGTATTGGAGCTTGATCATTGTATAATATATATATTACATATGTCTGCCTCACAGATGAAGCAAAAACGCAGAAAATTTCAAACAAAATTTTTAAACCAGAATTTCGGCTACAGTATGGGTTTTGCCCTTTGGCGGAACCGCAATCAGAATATGATTTTCGCCGGAACCGGAATTCCGGTTACTCCTGCTTATTTCACACAAATATTTATAAAAATTCGCACATTAAATATATCATATTTAATACAAAAATATACAAAAATTCATACTTTAAATATATTTAATCTCATACAAATTAATATCAAAATTCATACAATACATATACTATTTTTCATACATATATATTAAAATTCATACATTGTATATGTTGCGTTTCATGCAATTAAAATTCAAATTAATACAATGCAGGTATGGTATTTGATACAAATATATGTGAAGATTCATACATTGTGTTGTATGTTTCATACTATAAAGTGGTAAATTTCAGTCAGCTACAATTGTATTTTTTACTATCTAAAAATTCAGACAAACGAGAAAACCAATTTATCAAATTCCATACAAAATTGTTTTGATATTCATGCTTTACAAATGTATGAACTGTCGCACTTAAAAGTGTATGTAAACCAGACCACACAAATTATGTATGACATTGTGCACATATATGTATGACATATAATGCTAATTTTTAAGAGTGTTGTTTTCCTACAACAATGCATGTTGCCACAAGTTCACAGTAGTAAGGGTTTTGGGTTCTCTTGATTAGTTTTGCGATCATCGCAAACTATTATAAGCGGAACTATAGGCACGTTCTTGTCCTTACCTTTGATCATTTGACCCCACTCACAGTCATATTTTGCAAAACCAGACGAAGACTATTCATCTGTTGTTTTACGGACCAAACATGGTTGATATTCGACAGTACAGCGCTACCAAATAATTCGAAATGAAACCTTGATGTAGAGTTGATCTGAAAGCAGGCCGAACATTTAAGAGTTGTGTTAACTCGACATGAAGTGACACATGAGTACCACCTGTGTATGGGTGCCACATGAGTACGGGTCAACGTAGCGAGAGCACCACACGAGTGCTAGTGCCATGTGAGTACGGTGCAACGTAGCGCGAGCGACACACGAGTGCTAGCGCGATGTGATTATGGTGCAACGTAGCGTGAGCGCCACACGAGTGTTAGTGCCATGTGAGTACGGTGCAACGTGGCGTGATCGCCACATGAGTGCTAGTGCCATCTGAGTACGGGTGCAACGTGGGTACTAGTACTGCCACGTGAGCGTAAAAGCAGTGTTGTATGAATATTACACGTATACGGTATTGTCTAGGTTTCCTCGAAGTTTCCTTCGTCCTGACTTGGATGTGGCTGATATAAATATTAAGGGAAATGTTTGTTTACTGGTTCATTTTAAATTTAAGCTGTGATGTTATTCACAGTTATCAGATTTCCAATGCGCAACTCGAACTTAATGCATTACGAGATCTCCCCTTTACCTACCAGCTGATACCCCTGGAAAGCTACGAATCCTATCATAAAAAAGCACCCGTTATTCCCTGTGAATTTGGACCCCTGCATGTATGAGAATCTGCCACAAAGGAATCTTGGAATAGAAGGATTGTTCCATAATAATAATCTGCCAAATAGAACTTAAGTTGTGCCCGGAAATGCTATTACGGTTTTTCATATACATGTACTTGATGTCCCACGAAGTAGCCGGTGCTTTGTTCTCACCTATGGCTGGTCAGCATGTCGGCAGGGTAAATTTTCGAAATTGTTAGGAATTCAGAATTTTTAATTTTTGCCAATTTTCGCCCAAAAATTGTTGCGCACCGCGGAGGGTGAGGTAGGAGATCTCGGGCGGCCTGCTAGAAGGACTAGCAGATCGGCAATTCACGCCCATTGGGGACGAGATCGAACTCTAATGGAGGAGGATAATTTCTCCTATAAGTACGTATAGGTTTGCGATATTTTACAAAAGGAGACAAAGAAAATACTGGTCCGATGTCCGAACTCCTCCCAGGGGATAGCGGGTCCTTCGGGGGGATGCGGGGCTTCAAGCTCTTCCAGGAAGGATTAGCCGGTGGACAGAGGGGGTCGCAGATGCGGTGATAACTCAAAATTTTTGCTAACTTTTGTCAAATTTTACCCCAGTTTTGACAATTTTTCCTCGATTTGTGCCCATTTTGCTTAATTCATGCCTATGCTCCCTCGATATTTGCAAGTTTAGACAAAATTTTGGTAACACCTTCGGCATGGAAAGGGGCAGTGCTACGTACACGCAATGGTGTCGGGCAACCTGCCGGGGGAGGGGGAATCTGTTGTCAGCTTGACAGGACACGAACCACAGGGGGATAATTCCGCTATCCACAATGAACATGTTTGTATAGGTATATATAGATGAAACTCGGTAATGTTGCATGATGCTTAATGTTCTAGGCTCTTAAAATAATAAATAGACTCTTTGTCGCTCACATATTTGACTAGCTTGATACCGGCTTGCGAATTTTTTAAAAATATTGCAAGGCGTTGAAAATAAATTTAAAATTTAATTAGAAATTAGAAAATAATAGAGTAACCATACATGCTCGCGCTCTGAAGTCCAAAGGGGTTAGTTAGATCTTTCGCGGAGAGGGATCAGGCGATCGGCGCGTAGTGACTTGTGCGCCTTCGGCTCCTATGTCTCCGGCACCCCCAGCGCCTTCAGTGGCTGGGGTTGCACGAATGCCGGGTGGGGGAGGGGAATTATCGAGGCCCTGGGGTCGCTGTGGTTTTACGAGACTCATAAGAATAATGCCCTTCCTCTTTAAGAGCATGTATGGTGTTAAAATCATACCATTTAAGTTACATATTGAGTCCGCCATGCCATAGCATCGCGAAATGAAGCCATTTGTGATACTCTACTAGCAAAATGCAGTAGCAAAGGAATGTGACACACACTCTTTGATTTTGTTATCCAGTGTGGGTGTAACTGGTACTGTCCAACAGCAGAGTGGCTACCGCTGTGGCCAAAAGTTCCAAACAGTGGGGAAATTAAAACGTGGACACCACATAAAATGTGTGTACCTTTAACTACAGATTTATCAACGGTTTACTACAGTTTTCATTGAGAAAAATAATTTTGGTTCAAAGAATAATACGTTGTTGCAGAGAGCCGAGTTTGGCCCCTGTGACAATTTTACAGCAAAGTTTTGCTATTAGCTAGTATATTAACAGGGCCTGGCGCATCCTAGAAAATGTCACAACAGCCGATTCGGCTAGCTAAGCTTGGCTTTAAGGCCTCTGCCGGCTGTGACAAAACCCGGCCCTAGCGCACACAACTTAAGGTAAATGACGCATTAAGCAACCGAATTAATAACTCAGTGGATTGCGCACTCTATTATTTGTACAAACCCAATTCGATTGATGAACCCGACGTGAATTTATCAAACATTGTAAGATACGCAAAATAATTCATGCTTTAAAGGGCTAGGTTTGTTTCGGCTAACCTCTAAGCGCTACCTGAGCCTAACGTATTTGGTAAAGCTAATTTCGTCTCTTAAACTCTTTTTTCTTCTAATCCAAAGAACATTATTATAATCACTGAATTAAAATGTAATAGTCAGCCAACAACAGGAATAGCCTCATGTACCTCGTCTCGAGGTATAAACCTCTAAAACCACTATATATATATATTCTATTTCATCGATGAATTTTATATTATAGATTCTTTCTTATATCAGGAATTCCCACTTTTACTGTTTGGAGCCTTAAAGGTTTAAGAGCAGATGCGAGCCTGGTTTATATCCCAAGACACGAGCCGAACCCATCCGAAAATTGCAAAGGGAGATTCGATCCGATCCTTAGCTTGAAAATATAGCTCTTTCTCATCTCTGCTTTAGTAGCTTTAGCTTGCCTGCGGTATTAATACACTGCATGTGCCCAGCGGTGTCATCAGAGCATTTGACTACCATTGCCTTTCAGAGTGGTAATGGGCTGTATCCTAGTTGGTAGGAGAAGCCATTTGTGTCAGCATAAAAACTATGATGTTTGAGTTTTACGTTAAACGATAACTGGTGCGCGATAACTGTCAAGGATCTCGACGATTAGTTACCTTCCTAGATAGTAAAACTGCAAAACGTAGCACAACGCAGCTGAAACACAACAAAATATCGTTTGTATTGTAATTTACGAATGCAGTTTTATCCTATACTTTTATTCATACACGCTCGATCTCCGAGCCGCAAGGTCCCATGGGAGGTTCCGGGGTTTCCGGGGGAGGGGGAGGTCGGGTTTCGTATTCCCTGTGGGTTCCCAGCCGGTCGGCGGATAGGGGGCACCATGGGAGGTGATACAGCACTAGACAGAGGGAAGCCGGCACTTCGCGCCGAGGAGTGGGAACGATATTTTATGGGACAGTAACCACATCCTGTGAGCGCATATATGCTTTTATTGTAGTAACACGAGTGTTGTTCCTACATGGTTACGATAAACACGACCTAAGTGCAAATTTCAATTAATCTATAGCTAAAGCAACGAATTCGTGAGTATTCATAAATTTTTAACCATTGCATACAAATATATAATTATATACGGTGTATTTTGCACGGTGTGTCTTACCCTATCAGGTTTGCATAGCCTTCAAATTATGGGAATGCCGCATTACATGTGACACCAGCAAAATCTATATGCGAATTAAAACTGATTTTACTTAAGTGGAATCAAATCGAGTGAAATCAAATCCACAAATGTGAAATTAAAATCAGATTTGTTTGCGCGGGCGGAATCAAACCGAGTCGATTAGAATAGAAAAAATAATTGTGATTTTAAAATGAGACATAAAATTGATTTCATCTTGGATTTTTACCATATCGCTGCACACACCTTATCGTAGTTGCCGCATGATGTCTGACCGGAGCACATTCCCATTATACTGTCGTTCATGAGCTTCACGTATTTTCAGACCTGGGAGCAACACCGCAACGTTGTAGTTTGTCGCTGTTCCAGACCCCTGACGCCACTGCTTCACCGTAGCGTTTGCATGTCTAGAACAACAATATGCTGTGTTATATCTTTATATATTTCACTTCAATCTATCTTTCGCGCAGCGGTCGAAGAGAACGCTAGTTGTTGGGTGCCATTTTGACCGTGCATCGTTCATTGTGGAATTAGCTTCACCCTTCTAACGGTCAGCGGTTGAGCATGCCGAGCCATTAAATTCAAAATATTCAACTCTGGCTAATTCAACGTCGCTCACATCGATTCTCCAATTGTTGCTTGACTCTGTTGGTAGATACTCGGACTACCAGATGTTGAGTCTAATATGTCTATTTTAGGAAGGCCAGTCATGTCACGTTGCGAGAGTTGTTACAAATTGGCCTTGCCGTTTGCAGCAAAAAGAGCATCGTTCACATACAACGTTATAAAAGGGTTGAACTTCTTACGTAATAGCGTCCATAACAATCTCGAATAACAGTGGCGAGAGAGTAGAACCATCATGCACCAAGACGGATATACAAAATGGGTTTCATGTTCGGGAAGCACTTCTAACTCGAGTACACAATTGCGATATAGTAGTACGGCCTGTCTAGCTAGTTCCTGTGGCACTTGATGAAAGCGGGGCAGGTGACAGTTTAGCACTCAGAAATACTATCACACGCCTCTTGAAGGTCTAAGAATTCTAGTTAGAGGTGACGCCGTTTTTATCGATGTTGACCAATCAGAAGTCAGGCCGCATGAATTGAGTAGATCGTTCCTTATCCTTGAAAAAATCAGCCTGATTAATACGTTAGCTTGATGATGTCTCTACCCCACTTATCCAGAACTCCTTCGAAAAGCTTTAACGTATACCAAAGCAGGCAATTTTAGATCTGCAGTTGGCACATTCAGCAACCAAAATTCCTAATTAAAAATAAGGACCGCTGTACTTCGCTGATAATCCTGATGGGTTTTTCATCGCTAGATAACGTGGTTTTAACATCTCCAGGTTCCAGGAATTTCCATACTAGCGGAAATTGCATCTGGTCTTGCTGCATTTCCGGATTTCATCTGGATAATCTATTTATCTTCTGACATTACTGGCGAATTCATGGATTCGTTGGTAACTTGTCGAAGAATTAGCACCGTTGCTCAGCAACGAGAAACCCCCTCTTCTGAAACACTAGGTTGCCATCTAAATCGCCGATGCTGTGGAATCCTTCTATGTTTTGTGTGCGCACATATCTTCATTTGACAAGTGAGTAGAGATGCAATTCGCCATCCTTGATGTTGAGCTTCGCTCAAATTTTAGCGTAGTAAGGATGGGCACAGATAAGGGGAAACAGTGCGACTGGTCCCCCTTTTTTTGAAATGGCTGGTACAGTCCCTCTCACTGTTCAAAATATAATCCTTTTACAAGGCAAGAATTAAAACGACGTTGCATCTCCGCACACTCGCATATGCATTTTAGAATTTCAAGGAGCTATCCTATGATTATATGTGAGAATTATATGTATTTTGTCTCGAGCTGTTAACTCCACTTTTAAAATCGTATCTCTGCCCTTAGTAGTTAGTAGCCTCATGTAGGTTTTAGTTATAAATTTACATTTAGATTTAGCTTATAGTGATTGATGTCACCTCAACATCCTTTACACCAAGGAGTAAAAGTGTATCCTTATCAAAATCATTGTCAATTTTGTAGTTATATATTTATGGCCTTCAACAGTTATTAGCAACTAATAAGAACCGTCAACACTCTCTGCCAGGTCGGTCGACCCGTTCTCCTTGAGACACTGCGAAGCCGAACCCAAATGCGTCGCCGAAGAGAGCGCATGCTTCCCATCCGCGGCATTGAACAGGCCACACAAACTCCCACGGCGACCGGCTGATCCCCACCCCGAGAGGCTGAAGGTCGATACTTTCCCGGGGCTTGGCTGAGATATGCCGACCCGCTGAGCTGGATGCCGACCCGCTGGGACCATAGAAACCGTGCATTTATGGAGATATACAGTAGTTTGGAGCTTTTCACATTTAAGTATTTTGCAAAAAATGTATGTCTGGTAATATATGATGTTAAAATTGGTATCTGGTCGTAAAGAAGGACATTGAACACGAATAACGTAAAGCTACTGCCTTAACTACTTTATTTGCTGTAGTTTCAGAAGATATATATTTTACCGCAAAACACGATGGCCATTTAGTCAGATAATTCACAAACACTACAATATATCTAATTTTGGCTGTGCTAAAGGCAGTGACAAGCTGTTCCACCGTACCGAATTTGATTGGTAAGTTTTCCATTGAAACCATCCTTACGTTGGTTTCTTTTTTTACTGACAAATTGTGCAGGAGCGGCGGCGCCAGATCTTAACATCTGTATCCATATTTGGCCATTAGAATCGTGTCTTCGTTAATGTTTTACAATATCTCAAATACGCCGCCGTTGTTAAACCATGACTATCATTTAAAGACGTTGTATATACTGCAATTCATTAGGAATAAAACAAGACGCGATGTTTCGTTTTTCAAAGAAAAATAAAATAATTATGGGCCATGTCTCCACGAAATGACGACAACTTTGGAAATATTTATTTCCTTGATATTTAGATCTTTAATGTATTTCCTGATATTCTTGCACAATTGATTCAGGATTGTCTATAACTGATGCTTTTTCATCCTCATTAAATCAAGCCGAGTCGAACGGTATCCAGCATGACCATATTCCGAAGAAATAACTTTTTGGTTTCGCAAGGGGCGACCATTGGGCCGTTAAAAATCGAAGAAAAATTGTCAGTGATGTGGGCAAAATGAGTATTTTCTGAAATGCCTTATCGAGATGAATCGATTGGCACCAAAATCAGCTACGCATCTTCAAAATTGAACAAATTCAGGCTGGGGAGGGGTGGGCTAAAAGAAAGGACCCGAATCCGATATTCTTAATTGTTGTCCAGCCACTTCGTTACGTTCAGCTAAAAGCTTTGCTTTTCAGTGCTTTATATTGTCAATTTTGTTTTGTAGCAAGAGTTGCCGTATATGAAACAACGTCTTACGGTAATTCTCTTTGGATTTTACGTTCTTTCGGACAGAAAATCACCAAATATATCTTTATTAACAAGCAAGAAGAGAGGAAATCAAACGTAAACAGCATGGCGAATGTCCTGTACGACTGACCAAGGAAGTTTCGAATGTCAACATTGAAAAGTGTCGGCTTATATAGAGCAAAAGCTCCATAGATGCAAATCAAAGCCCACACCCAACTGCTTTAGTCTTCATAGAAAAACCGATGACTTGAAAGGAATTCCGATGACGAAAAAATACAAAGAACTACCGAATTCAGTTCAAATCAGGCATCTTAAACAGATGCCAATACATTATAAATGAAATTTTTAACTTTTATTTTCACAACTTATGTTGCTATGGCATTTCGAGCGACTTCATGCCCTCTCTGTAAAATCGTAAACGCACTCGTAAGGTTTCTGCGTCCTGCTATATGTATACATGCCGGAACACTTTAAAAATTTTCTATTATTCTGGCTGGAATTCCGTCAAAAGATAATGTAGTTGGTAAACTATCAAAATATCGGCCTTCCTGTAGAGCTAAAATACATGCAAAATTTTGCTATGCCTATTAATATGCCAATTGTTTGCATAACAATCCTTAGTATAGTCGAAACTTTTACGTTACATTACGCACCTGATACGCACCTGATGGTGCCGCCGTGGTTACCTTGAAGGGCGAGACTCTTGCAGTTGAATGACGGCAAGCCGATTTGTATCGGCTGAGCGTGTAGTTTTTATGAGGACGTATTCTAAAATGCAGTACAGCGGCAGGTCAACAGAAGGGTCACAAATCCGGTAATGCTTGGGAAACGTGGAGCAACCGCTTAGATGACTGCAGGGACGGGGCGGTGACTAATTCCGGTGAAAGGCTGTTCCATAGTCTCACAGAACGCAAGCAAAGCTATATCGCGCGTAATTTCGTTTCGGTGCGAAGCGGGTCTGAATCTTGTACGGATGTCCTCGTAATCGCGTTGGAGCGGAAGCAATAAAGAAGTGGTGTAATGAAACATCGATTAAGTTATGCGCCATGCGATAGAGCATAATAAGATCAACTCTTCGAGCCCCTAAACTCTGAATTGATAATGCCTTTAGACGCTCAGTATAATCTTTATCGCGAAGAATAATCACAAGTCGGGCAGCACGTCTCTGAACGACCTCAAGCAGATTAATATCACGTTTATAATGTGGGCACCAGCTACACGAGGCGTATTCTAACGTATTCTAAAATAGTTTTATAGAAGAGCATAAATGTAGCTACTGTGAGCTACTCGTATCGACGTTTCATGGCAAAACATTTGTGATAGATTTTCGGCAGTATTAACTCCTTTGAGATTCATGAACAATGGGGGTTGGAAAACAAATTGTTTTGAAACGTTTTAATTTTCGTGGGCTTTCAGGCAATTTTCATGAGTAATGTTTCATGAAAACCAAAACAACAACGCTATGTTATAAGTTTTCTAAGGTAAATAGTCAAGCAACATCGGTCAAATAAATAGTTGAATTGTTATATTATTGGTTTGACCGTAGAGTTTTCGATTAAGTTAAACATGTGTAAGCTGCATCAAAACAACTCACAGGCGTCAAACATGCGCGTCAGCTGGCCATGTACCGGCAGCTTTTTATGGTTTTGCGACCACCAGTTAGGATTTCATTAAATGTTAATGCAACAAACTGGTTTGACCTAGCTAAAACTTTTATTCAATTCGAGTAATCGTCGGCTGGCTATATAAGCTGAGGCAATTTGTCTTTGTAGTTCTTAATGCAGTTTATTTCGTCGTCAAACAACAACGCGAAGACTGCCGTGTCTTTGTACCGAGGACTGAAGACTTAGTACCGAACACTGGTTTTTTATTATATTTGATTGGTTTTTCATCTTGGTCTACAATGGCGAACCCAACGCTTCAATCACGACGATTCACGCTGTTTCAAGCTTTGCCACTCCTCGTTAGGCTTTCTCAGACGATCTTCAAGTCTCCAACAGTTTGGGCATCGACGGTTCTCGGTGCATTCACTGTCACTGCGGCTTATCGATTCGAGGTGCACTTGTCCTTAGCGGTAGCTTGGTTCGGGTCAAACGGACGCAAGGGGTTCTACAACCGTTTCAAAGGACCGCAACACCATGCTCTAACCTCAGACATGGTCAATCCCGGTTGCCCTGATTTCCTCAATTTCGCATTACCCGGTGCGTTCAGTCAAGGCCTCGATAGAAGAAAAGCGACAAACTTAAGGGTCTACTACCGATCGCCAATATCGAACCAAACCCCGGGATCAATCAATCAATCAATCAAATCAATCTGTCCCAGCAAACGAAGGACACGCTCGCCGGCATGCTGTTACTCCTTAATGCGTTATTTACCTTAAGATGTGTGCACCTAGGACCGGATTCTGCCACAGAGCCTATTCCGGCTCGTGGCAAAAACGCACAGCCACATCCGGCCCTTCATAAATAAAATAAATAGCTAAGCTATGCTAATGTTTGTAAGGGCCGGGAGTGGCTATGTCTCAGGGTTGGATAGCCGGGACGGGCTACTGAAAAAAATTTATTACATTGAGTTTAGCAGGCGGTGTTACATCGAAAATATTTAGCTCTGGGCCCAAAAAAAAGACAACATTAATAGTAAGAAAAAGCAAAGCGCATAAATTCAGGCAAAATAAAAAATAAATATTTTCAAAATTTTTGTTCAAGTGCCTTTTACGAGCCAACCTAGCAGCCATGCAAAACATGGTGTGTCATGCATGAAATTTATGCTATTGTAAACTGGAAGGATGTTTTGCGAATATGTCACGAATTTCCATTTTTTGCCGATTTTTAATTGTCGTCATATATTTCTGGCTTTTGGAGCATTATTCTGGCCCTTGTGACAATTTATCAGCCTCACTTTACTATCAGCTAAATATATTTGCAGGGTCTAGCTGGGCCCAAAAAATGTCACACTACCTCACCGCGGCTAGCCAAGCATGGCTTTACAGCCGCGCCATACGGTGACCGAATCCGGCTGCGCTGCGCACATCTTAAAGGTAAATGATGCATAAGGGAAATGTCAAGTCGTTCGTTTTGCCGCCAACCCGAGAGGATGCCACAGGCGTGACGTCTTCCTGTTGGCGCGCTGTCAATTCAAAATTGCCCGCATCCAAGCCACCGCTAGGTTGGGTCAAATCGAGCATCCTCAAACGATAACTCCGGTGGGTCCACACAACCAGCTGCCGCAATTCAATTCCAAGACGCCGCCGTCGTGGTTCAACCAGGTCGAACAAATCCTCAGGTCAATCGACGACGACCTCAAAAAGCGCAATAGAGCCGCGGCATAGTGTGTCCGCCGGATCATTGACAATGCATTGATCCACCATTTAGGGGTCGACCTCAATGAGGATTGCGGCGAAATCAAGCGGACACTGATCAACTACTACGTCGACAATTACAACCATCGATTTCGCGAGCTCTTCGCAGAGAAGAAGCTCAATTGCCTCAAACCGTCAAACGCTCTTCGGGAACTCCTCGAACTGACCCAGAACAGTCAAGAACTCGTTCGTTTGCTTTCCTCTAGATCCTACCTGAGTAAATACTCCTCACGCTAGTCTCAATGAACAACCTGCCCCACAAGAAAGTAGCGCTCATCGCGGACACCATGATGGAGATTACCGACCCAAATCCTGTCAGGCAAGTCAATCAAGCCTCCCGGTCGAATCTAACAATGACGGCTACCCGACAAGCCCCGAGATCTTGCCAGAGGACCACTGAACAATGGCAAGCCGCGATCCAGCAACAAATCAGCGACCCAGCCGCAACCGCCTGCTGGATTTCGTTCCGTGGTGGATCAATCAGTCGCAGGTGATCCGGACATTCATGCGACAACTTTGAATGTGGCCGCCACGGTATTCAACGCTCCCGGTCACGGTACCAATCGCGTCGACGGTCAATCCGGGTGTTATGGTACCATGCTAAGTTTGAAGTCAATGTCCAACGGTGCCTGGTCCCTAGTTCTGCTCCTTCGAAGAGAAGCCCGGTGCCAGTAGCAACCCGGGAAACGAGTGGTCCCCACCGCGGAAGCACAAGCGGTGGGGCAGTCAACGCTGTGCCCATTGGGGCAACTCCGGTCAGGCGCTTCATGGCAGACAGCGACAGCTCTCTTCTTCCTGCCTCACTCTCAATCGCCAAACACCACTTTGCCCAGTCGACACTATCGCAGTCAACGGCCCACCGGTAGAGATCAAGGGTAGGTGCGACTTTTCCTTCCGGCTCACGGGATTTGCTAATCTGTTCCGCTGGATCTTTTACGTCGCTGACGTCGCATATCCCTTCCACGGTTGGGACTTTCTCCGTCATCATGCGTCGTTCACGTTTATTTGTGTGCAGCTACTGCACAATGTGAGCAGTATGGTCACTACGAATGCACTCAAATCGATTCGAGTGCTATGACAACGTCGATTGCGCCGTCCGTGCAATCGTAAATTCGGTTGGTTACTAAGAGCTCTTGCAGCAGTGATAGGACGTGGCTATGCAACTGTATAGCACTGTGCATTGACGGTGTGCATTTGTTAACGACTTTTGCAGTTAAAGGTGCAAAAGAAAGATGAGTTTACACACTCGAGTGCAATAGTTTTGATCATTGATCATGCAATGATAGTTACTTTTGCAAGCTACATATAGATCAATAATAACAAACATAGGTCATGAGTTTGACACGGTGCTCGCAAATAGTTTCCAGTTACCAACCGCGCTAATGTGGCGTTCACGTTATAATGTCCCAAACGTTTGGAACCTATGTGTACCACGCAGTGTCAGACACACTGTTGACAACAGGGTGTCTTAGACACCCCATGTTTTTAATAGATTTTTTCAAAGGTAGCTAGTTACGCGTATTACCACTTTTCGACAGTGTCAGGCACACCGAGTCTTCTGGCGTTTTTATTGACAGTGTTCGAAATTATTTGAGCAATGTTCATATGGGCTTGATACAAATATCGAGAATTTAAAAAAATACACGGGACAGTTGACTAATAAACCGCATTAGCTACAGACGGTGTCCGTTATAGTTAATTCGTGCCAAATTGGTAGCTAAGGGTGTGTACGACACTGTCAAGAAAAAATGTAGTAGCTAGGGGTGTGTTGTACACCCTCGGCAATTGACATACAGTATGGGTGTCACCCTAACTGTCTACACGGTAGGGTCGCGACTACAGGGGGTAAAAAGTTCCAAACAGCGGGGACATTATAACGTGAACACCGCATAATATCAAAAAAGTGCCAAAAAATTCTTATCAAACGTGCACAGAATGTGCCTAGTTATAAGTGTTGCACTGGGTGAGAGCAGTTTACTCTAACTGCGACTAGATATGCAGAACGTTATTTTTTCTGCTTGAAATAATCACATCTCGTTATTGCCATTCGGAAAAAAATTTGTCTGAAATTTAATGTTGTCCAATTTTACCTTTTACGTAAAGGTAGGACCTTTCAGGCCTGACTAAACTTTAGCATCGTGCGGTGTTCGACAAACTGAAACCTGCAACAGAGATCCAACCCGAAGGTACTGGTGAAAGTTCTATACGCAAACCACTGAGCTATCTGGGAGCTTTTGCTTGGTTCCGTAGGGCGTGACACCCGTAAACCTCTGATTTTACACGTATGTTGGCTTCTAATTCACAGGAAAGCCGTTTCAAGTATCAAGATTTGTGGTTTTAACATTTTGAATAATGCCAGCTAGCAGAATAAACCAGTGACTGTATATTAAGTCAACTAAGTAATCATGGTCCTTGCATTTTAATAAAGTTTTTCGTGTCGTAAGATATGTCAAATAGCATAACCTCTATTTTGTCTGCTACTGTTATTAACTTTTCATGCAGACACTCAGTTTTCAAAATCTATTCCAAAGTTCACGGTTCAGCATCTTGTAGAACAAACTCTATCCAGTCGAGAAATTCAATTTAGAAATAACCTTTTCGAGGTCTTGCTTTTTGAAAATTAGAGTAAAGACACCTGTAAGCGCTCAGCCTTATGCAATGACAGGCATGATGTCTGTATTGTTGGAGAGCAACTAAACAAGCCCTGATTTAACCAAGTGTCCTTAAGCAACAATGGTACAGTACTTTATATAGATTTTATACACCATTTATATAGTATATTACCTCAACGGCTCCTTCAGTGAAGAAATAAAGGACCAATGCCCTTGTCTTCAACAAATCTCAGTGTAATTTGTGTTATTATACATAGCTATTTATTGGTTTGTGCTGTTTGTTTCAAATATTGTCAGACAAATATAGATGAACACATAAGACTTAAATATTGTTATATTGCTTTCTAGCGTCTATTAAATTTCCGCAGATCGCAAAAACGCGATGCAGATATTATGCGCCTTACGTTAACAACATCAGGCCAACATAACGTCGTGTCAAAAGGCACTACCCGCCAGCCGTTATTGCCAGCAGCGCAGCATTCGTCTCGCAAATGCAGCTACCCAGCGACATTTGCAAAAGTATATTTGTTTTTGGCGTAGTTGATGTTTCAACTTCCTATATGTCTACAAAATTTGCCGGACAATATTTGAAACAAACAGGGCAAATAAATAAATAAATAGTTTTGTATAACAACACAAATTATACTGAGATTTGCTGAAATCAAAGGCATTGGTCCTTTATTCCTTTACTGAAGGAGCCGTTGCGGTAATATACTATATAAATGGTGTATAATATCTATATATAGTACTATACCATTGTTGCTTAATGACACTTGCATGTCCGTTAATAGATGGTAAAATAAAGCAAATTTAGATACACTTTGACATAGATTTTTGAACAATTTTCACATAGATTCACATACATTTTTGAACAATTTTTCAGTGCACTGATTTCGGAACCGTAAATAGGTCACATGATTAATGACGGATAATTTATAAATATTTGGTTGAAATCGGTTAAATCGTTATCAAGGTAACAGTAATGTGCGGAAGTTTTTAAACCTTTAAGCCCTTTAAACCGCGAAAATCTTATTTCTAAATTGAACTATTCGACTGGATATAGTTTGTTCTACAATACGTTGAACCGCGAACGGCGGAATAGGTTTTGAAAAATACGTTTCTGCATGAAAAGTTAATAACATTTCAGACAATTTTTTTCCAAATATCGATAACGAGATATGATTATTGGATGCAGAAAAAAATATTCTGTCAACAACCGCGTGATCCCGGCAGACACCTCAAAGTCACCTGCGCTATGCTGTTCAATAACCACGAAGCCCCAATCGACCCCTCGCACATTCGAATCGAAATGCCAGATGAAACGAACAGGATCAAGCAGCTTCTCAAAGGGTACCCCAAAATCATCGAGCCAATCTACGGTTTCTCCCAGACGCTCTATGGTATAAAGCATCACATCGTCACAACGGTATCGCCATGCTTCGACCGTTCCCGTCGTGTGGACGGTTTCCAACTCGCGATCGCAAAGCGGATTTTCTCCGAGTGAGCACGGCAAGGTATTGCCTACTTCGGTGAGTGTACTTACGCTTCTTCTTTACATATGGCTTCGAAAGCCCACCCCAAAACACCGTACAAGTCCGACGAGCGACTACAGGAAACTCAACCATCAAACGGTCCCCAATGGCTACCCGATGCCAACCTAACGGACATTTCTGGCTACTTGCATGGGGCAACGGTTTTCTCGCAGCTGAACCTCGTCTGCGCCTACACGCAGATCCGAGTCACTGTGCATAACCAACCGAAGGCGGGCGACACTGCACAGTTCGGCGTATTAATTTTCGGGAGCATGTTTTTGTTTTCCACAACGCTACTCAAACTTTCCAACGACACATGGACTCAGTTCTGTAGGTATTGCCGTTTGTCAACGTCTATCTCGACGATATCGTTGTCTCAGGCCGGTCAACGGACGAGCACCACAAGCGCTTTATACTTTCCTCACACGACTCTGCGACCACTGCTTGTGATTATTTCCGGACAAGTGCGTTCTATTCAGCCACATGGTAAACTTCGTCGGAGTCGAGATGGATACCGAGGGCGTCCGGCCAATACCCTCCAAGGTCAAAGTGATGCTTGGCTAGCCACACCCGAAGACAACCAAGGCCCTATCCGATTTCCTCGGCATGGCCGATTTCTACCAATGTTTTGTCCCAGGGTTCTCAAGCATAGCTGTCCCACTCACCGACCTGTTACGGACCAAAGGCGGAAAGGGCAGCTTCCATCTAGACTGGTCGGATTACAGCTGCCAGGCATTCGTCTCAATCAAATCGGGGATTGTAGTGGCCGTGTGGCTTTCGTTCCCCAATTCAACGAGCCGACTGGTGACCGATGCGTCCGGCGGCGCCGTGAGTGCAGTCCTCAGCGAAGTGGTCGACGGCACTCTGGAGCCGTTGGCGTTCTACTCGGAGATGCTTACGCCACTCAAATTTCGCAAATCGGCTTTCGACAGAGAACTTCTGGCCATCTACAAGTCCGTGAAGTACTTTTCCTGGTTCCATGGCTCTGAGTTCACCGTGTGCATTGAGCACAAGCCCCCGGTCAATGCCCTCTCTATGGCTAATCCCTCCGCCAAGCAGTCTCAATGACAGTCCTTCATCTCGGCGTTCCGCTGCGACACCGAGCACGTCACCGGTGAGGGTAATATTGCGGCTTTCTATCTCGTCCACCGTGCACAACCACCACAGTGTTCGACACCGATCTAGCCGCGGTTCAAGCAACCGACGGCGACCTCATGAGGTTTGTGAAGATCACATGCCTGCCGTGAAGCAACTGGCGATCAATAATGGGACAATCCAATGCGACCCTCTAAGCCGCAACTATGACGTTACGTTCTGTCTAATACGCGTCGTGAAATTTTTATGCCGGGCACAATGTCAGCCACGCGTGATTCCGTGCAACCCTTAACCAAATCTTGATCTTTCAAAACCAAAACACGATCTTTCATAGATGAAAATTGTTGTAACGGGAAGGATGTTTGACGTATATATGACCATATGTATCACCAATTTCCGTTTTTCGTAATTTTCATTGTCGTCATATATTTCTGGCTTTTACAGCCGATTCTGGCCTTTGTGACAATTTATTAGTCTCGGTTTACTACTAGCTAATGTATTTGTAGGGTCTGGCTCGGCTCAAAAGATGTCATACTGGCTAATCGTGGCTAGCCAAGCTTGGCTTCAGAGCGGAAGCACACTGTGACAACATCCGGCCTTGCCACACATATCTTAAGGTAAATGATGCATAATTTGCATATAGTTTATTTAATGTTACATTTAGATTCAATTTATGTTCAATTCTCGAGTTTAATTTTGCGAATAGGTCGTGCCTTGATCAACTGACGGCAGAATTTGTTTGCACGTGTAGTTCAGTACAATATAGTAGTTTTGTTAACGGAAGATTGACTTCGTGGATCAAGAAATAGCACTTTATCTGTAACGAGGTATTTCGTTGGCAAACGAATTCTGTCATGTGAATCCGTGGGGCGTATTAAGTCGTGAACTTCAAATACAACGGGCCGGAACTTTTAACTTCACTTCACATGATTGAATTTGTTTACCTTATTTGACAATTTTGCATGTCCTTCTGTTTGAAACAAATTGGCCTTATTTTGTATTTAAACAGTTATACATCATGAACTATTGTAGAAACCGTTCCGGTGGGATAATATAGGTCTTGTGTCACTGTTTATTATGTCTGTAATATGTATGTGTAGTGTAATTTGTTTACTTCATACATACATTTCGTGTGCTCATGACGGCATAATTCATGTATAAGTGTTTGTTTTGTTCAATACGCGTGAACCGTGTGTAATTTCCAGAAAATCGGAATAGGTTTGTAATCAAATTTTCCCAACACATTAAATGAAATTGTCTACAGCTGGAGAATTCTTGTTAAACTAGACAGGGAGATGGTTTGGGCATATGTGTATTTTGACTCCAAATGCTGTAGAGTGCGCCGTAGATTATCCATACCAAATTTGGCCCCAATTGGTGTATCTATTAACAAGTTACGGACCTCATCTCCTCGGTAATTTCTGGCCATAATAAATTTATTAATTCTTGGAATTATTAAGATTAACAGAGATTAAAACAGTTAAATTTTTTAAATTTGTGTGCCAGGGCTATAGTTTATGTACCTATAGGATTTTAGTGTAAGCCCTGAGTGCCCAAACCATTACACTTACATTTCCGTCATAACCACACAAAATGTATGTATGAAGCCAAATTACACGACACATGCATATTACGCTCATAATAAACAGATGATGCAAGGCCTATATTTTCATACGGGAACGGTTCTCACATTCATGATGTATCGCGCTTTATATGTACAAAATAAGGCAATTTTGTTTCCAAACGGAAGGACATCCGAAATTGTCAAATAAGGTAAGCATGTTAACTCAAGTGAAGTGAAGTTAAAAGTTCCGGTCTATCGTGTTTGGGGTTCACGACGTAATACGTCCCCCGGGTTCACATTCGATAATTTGTTTGCTAAGGTAATACCTCGTTACAGATCAAATGCTATCTTTTGATCCACGTAGTCAATCTTTTACAACAAAACTACTGTATTGTACAGAACTACACGTGTAAATTAATTCAGTCGGCAGTTGATCAAGACACGACCTATTCGTAACATCAAACCCGAGAAGTGAACAGAAATTGAAACTAAAATTTAAAATTAAATAACGGCTCATTTGCGTTAAGTTGTGTGCAGCGTGACTTAGCAATATCCTAGTGTAAGGGTCACTATCGCACTGTCCGCGTAAAAGGTTAGCTAAGCTAGGGACAATTCTACAAGTCTAGGCAGATTTGCATGTTATTCAAGATACTAAAAAATACATGTTATCCAAGACACTCAAAAATGTCTAATATAGGGAATGCTCATTACGTTGTATCACATTTTATTCAACAATCCCTCAAACATGTCTACTATACGTACATATGATTTGGGTGAAAGTTCAGTATGTATTTTTATAAAAATATTTTTCGTGTCCAATTATATATACATGCACTATGAGTATTTTATGTTTTTATGTTACATGTATTTATCAAAGTGGACCTACTGTATACTAATACAACAAATTATTTGTTACGATTTTTATTTACTTCTCTAAAGGTACATTCTGTGAGCCTATCACACCTTCTGTGCTATGTTATTTAATTATTCTCCTTTCCCGGACCTAGAGAGTTTAGCAGGGCCCTGGTGTACTTTTTGCTTGTCATTTTACAATGGGATAGACCGGAGAGCCCCTCTTCGTGGAGAATTAGTTGATAATCGAGCCCTATTAATGCCTTGTTTTAAAATCTTCCATTTTGATTAAATACTTAAGAAATAAATAAGACATCGGAGAACCCTTCAGTCTGAAGAGGAGTAGCAAAACTGGGCTTTCGTGCTATACAAATTTCTCAACCCCTATACTTCTCAACCCAATAGAAGGGGGTGTGGTGTTCCATCAACAAATCGCTTTGTAAATGGTATGATACTGGAGCCAATTGCAGATTGTGGGCATATTTAGTGCTATAAGTATGGAAGTATAGAGACCAATGCGCATTACCATTTCGACCAAATCAGTGTATCTAATAATGACGTTATCATATGCACAATGTTTCGGACTGGCCTTAATAGTATAACATTACTGTCTAACATAGCAGCTTTCTAACTGCTATGAAGTTGGCACGGATAGCTTACTTATCAGAGCGCATGAGCGCCTACTGCGTATCCATAGGAGAGATTTCGTGGGTTCATATCCCACCCAGCCCAACTTTTCAGTCGGCTGCTTTTCAAATCCTTTCGACACCTAGCATTTATCACTAGTCCTACTTTTTAGCAAAAGTATAAAAATTATAAGTTTATAAAAAGTTCAACAATGTAACCGATGCAGGCTTCCAACGCCAGAGCCATCTATTTGCCCTCTGCTGAACGAGCTTGTTCATCTATTCTATATATCATAATGACATGGTGGACCGCTAACCTTTGTCAGAATACATACAATGAAAGCTCAAAATTTAATTTTAGCATGATAGCACATATACAAAAATGCTACAAGTGTGGAACACAAATTTAGATATTGTTCGGTAAATGAATCGTAATAATATGTGGCGCACGACAACAGCGCCTATTCGCTTTTCATAAGAGAATATCTATAGCAACTAGCCGTAGCACATTTTTCTTTGATGGTTAGGTATTAGAAAAGTTTCAGGCAGTCAGCTATAATATACAAAAATCTTTTACAGCCAACACCCAGATATTTTAAATTCTGATGGCTGTTGAGACTTTTGTATTTTACCGCAGGCTGAAAGAGACGAAGGTCTGAAGCAGTTAGCCATTAGAGACATAAATGGGCTATGACTAAATGATAGACATATTATTTTCTAATATCCAAATACCTTTGTATGCACAAATTTCACAAATTACAGAATAAAAAATCTCGAAATGATATTTGGTTTTAGTTTGGTCAGAGTTCATGTGGTTCAGTAGAATATAAAAGTTTGTATAATGGTCACAGATACGGTCAATTGACTAGCCTCATCGTTTTCAGTGACCTAAACACCGATATAACAGCAGGTTTATTTAATTGATGCGTTATATTTAACCCCACAAAATCATTCGTAGATCAAAGATAGTCCCATGGCATACAGCATCATGCCAAGAAGTATTTTTCATATATCGTCACCATGCCGCGAAACCAAACCTAAAAGCCATATTATCGCAGCAGCAATAGCTTAGATTGTATTGTTGACAGTGCAATAGAAATTAAAGCTACTGTAGCAGCAATATTATTAGCTCGTGCTATTGATAGCACTACGTTTAGAACACATAATGCTATGGCAATGTTATTTTCATATAGCATGGTCGTCGCAATAGCGTAAGGTGTACAATCAGTGCAAGCACTTCCATGTGAATGATGCATTATGCGTAACAACGTACGAATGTTGTTACGCATAAGCGCTTGTATGTAACAACATTAGCAATGTCGTTACATACAAGAGCTTATACATAGCAACGTAGGAATGTTGTTACGCAGAACCCGATTTGCGTAACAACTCATGTAGGTTGTTACATACTATCGATTGTATGGTTTTCATGCGCACTTGTGTATTTGCTGACGATGTCGAGTAAGCGCACACATTTCTCTGTGAACGACGCATAATGAATCAGTAGACTTAAGCTGTGCACCTACCACCCCCTTTTGACACTATGTATAAAACGCTGTTATAGAACAAAACAGTTAATGCAATAGTAAATTCCAAATTAAAAAATTTCCGTTCGCGAACGCAGAGCGACTGATTGCTAATCTGGGTAATTTCTGAATGCACATAGTTGCTGTTTGGTCACAAATTCGTTCACTACGCATTATTTCGATACGCTAACACATTTCGTTTTATTAATGATAATACGTGATTTGACTAAGATTAGATGTTCTGTACTGGTTTTAAAATACCAACTGGGGGAATTTTCGTTCTATAATAAATTAAAAATTTTGCAGTTGAAATGTCAAAAGTTGACAAATCGGTTACTTAACGTGTTCGAAGTAATCGTTAACAGGGCAATATTTGTTTCTTAACGTTTTGGATGTGTTGCCCAAAACAACAATTTTATTTTCTTGTATATGTTGACAGATGGCTGTTACGCAGAACAAGCGATTGCCAATCGGCAATGAAAAGAGGCGGAGGTTGGTGGCGCACCTTAAATTTATTTATGCATATATCAAAAATAGTCTACCTAACAATGACATACATTACAATATATGATAAATGGGTACATGTCCGATTGATGTAGAACTTATATTGTAAATCATAAGGAAATGCTACATAATAGTCATTTCATCTGAAAGAGTTTTAAGGCCTACACTCTTATAGGTGGGGGAGTGTGCAGGGTAAATTTTACCCACCCCTTGAGGCTCGGACATCACCCGTCGACCGGCGGAAACCCCACCTCAGTAGGGGAGATGTGCGGCTCATCCAGAAGATCGCGATGTCTCGCGGGATGTGCGGCGTCTCCGGGAAAATTGAGGCGCCTCGGCATAGAGATGCGGCACTTCGGTGAGAGGG
This sequence comes from Trileptium ribeirensis, assembly GCA_030248225.1. Taxonomy (NCBI): domain Eukaryota; kingdom Metazoa; phylum Nematoda; class Enoplea; order Enoplida; family Thoracostomopsidae; genus Trileptium; species Trileptium ribeirensis. The sequence continues at coordinate 136,767 of JASANE010010895.1, forward strand.
GCGCCTCGGCTACGGGGTACAACGCCTCTGCGGTGTGTGGCGCCTTGAGCAGCCGCATGGAGCATCAGAGGGGAGATCCGGCTGTTCCGGGTAGGGGTAGGTGTGATACAGCTCAGGAAGGGAGGGTGACGCGTCGAAGGGGCGGTGCGCCGACTCGGGATGGGGAGGGTGCGGCTCCCCATGAGTGGGTGCGATGGCCACTCGGGGGGAGGGGCTGCGAATCTCGGGTGTAGGAGGCGAAGTCACGGGGCAGGGTGCTTCACCTTGGGGAGGGACTGCGTGCACGTGGCAGCGTGCACGGCGCTTCAGAGGGTACAAGGCGCCCCAGAAGGTGGAAGGGTGCGGCGCTTCGGGAAGGGGCGCCTCGAGCCTTAGGGGCCTCGTAGTGAGCGCGCCTTGGGGAGTGCGGCGTGCGGTGACCCGGGTTCCCACTCCCCCCGCGAAATCTGAATCTGCTACTGTATTTCGCCATTTTTTGTTGAATATCGCGGATTTATATCTGTTGTGAAGTCGGGCAGGGGTATTTTGATCAGCAGAGCATCTGCTTGCGGACCCAAAGATAGCAGGTCGTGGTTTCGAATCCCACATCAGCCCAGCTATTCAGACAGTTGGTTTTGTTATCGTTAGGTCTAAAACGGGTTACTACCTAACATGAAAGTCGCACAGCGAAGGATTGGATACTACTGAGTGACGCCTCGCCGAACTAAGAATCAAAAAAATTGCGCGCCAGCCCAGTTTTATATATTCTATATAATAAAGAAACACAAAATTACAACTTACCTTTCAACGCTGTGCCAAGAGCGCTCGTTATTAAAGGCTTGTGCTTGTTTGCATATGCGTTCTTATCTGTTAGCTTCAGTATTGTCACTGAGATTTTATAATAAATGAAGTAAACGGTATCGGTGCACTCTCTGCTGAACGGCTTGGAATACATCAAATAAGCTATAGATGGTATCGGTGACACCGTCATTCTGCAAAAACAGGGTAGCTACGCGGTATTGCAAATACCGTAATGCTTTAATGTATTAGCTACAGAGTGTATCGAACTCCCTCATGAATTATTATACAGTAAGGGTGTGACCTTTACTGTAGCTCCAGTATAGTCACAAGTACAGGGATAAAAAGTACCAAACGATGGGGACATTATAATGTCAACGCCGCATTGGAGATTCCACGAAAATCGCAAAACATATTCTCTAACACAAAAATTTAAATTTTAGTTTGAAAGAGAATTCAATAATTCCAAGAATTCCTCAGTCTTAATAGTGTAAACCACGGGTTAAAGAATCTTCTAGGTTTCTGGTTCTGGATAAAAGTTTATTTAAACTCGTGCGCGCTGAGATTAGGTTTCAGTTTCCGTCAATCGTGGGACAAGTTAGGGCTAAGGCTAGAAAAGATTTGGGTGGTGCAGCGAAAATTTGGGGCTCGAAGAGACGCGGCCTAGTTGACGAAACCAGCGAGCATTATTAAACCTATGAAAGAAGTGACAAGAAACAAAGGTTGACAAAAATCTCCATAAAAATCTGAAAAGATAGCGAGCCCTTGAAGCAGCTCTCAGGCGGAAGCAGCTCTCAGGCAAACCATAAAGCTACCGAATTTTTGCTACGACTTTTGATCGCTCCTAGACATGATTGAGATAGGCGTCATACTAGCAGCACATAGAACCAAAGGGAATCGAACGATCGGTAGGCCACAGGCGGTGTCCGAAAGTGCAGTTCTGGGGACATAAAGGGTTCCTTTGATTCTCTAGATAGAGTCAGGGTCAATCCGGGTACAGCTTCGCAGGAAGGATCCCTGAGGCGGATAGCAGGCCACACGGGGAGACTTTTCAAAAAAAGCCTTACCTCATCTGAAAAGGAATGGACGTACTCAGCGGCATCTGGAAGCCCGTAGCCCTTCAGGTAAGTTAGTTACCCTTATTATTAACCTCACCACGTTTGCGGTCAGGTCTAACTTCAGGGTCAATCTGGTCTCAGGAAATCCCTGATCACCTGCATTTGATTACCAAACAGCAAGCCTTATTCAGGGAGCGGCACACGCTACCCGACCAAAATATCGTTCCCACACATGTTCGAAATAGCTACACCCTTGAGGCTGAGCCCCTGCAAATAGGGTGAGTACTGGCAGGGAACCCCCAAGACTAAAATGGCATGACCATTGGGTCCGAATGCCCAGTGCCATTGGCCGGCTAGTGTAGAGAATAATACCACATTCCCAAGCGTCCCTAGGAATGGAATCTGGGGAGCAGGAAACAAAATGGGCCAAGGAAATGATGGAGAGGCCTTTATGTGACCAGACCCAAGGGTTGACTCTCCCTCGCGTTACCATCATACCGTTGGGTCAAAATTGGTACCAGGCGACCATCCTGATAAACCCGCTGGCGGCCTGATATGCTACGTAGTTCTCTTTTAGTCAACCTACAGTCCACCAAAAATCGGGGAAGCTGGTCGCTGGGGTCGCGTGGGAACCATGGCAAAAAAGCCGTGGTGCAGTTGGAATCCGTTGGGTCCAGAACTGCTCATAGTGTATAATACATAAATGTTGCAGCGCCGAGGTCTCATGCGGGGCGTGGCGGGCACAGCAGATATCAACGAAGGGGGAGGTCACCGCTACGGGGAAGTGTAGACAACAGTTGACGATCTCCCCCTGTCGCCCTCGCCCTTACCCCCCTCCAGCCGCTGGTTACCTGCTGAAACTCTGGGGTGCCATTTAGCGGGGGACAGTATGGTAGGCGAATGGCTATGTCACCTAGGGGATCGTGGAAGTGGGAGGGGAGAACCTCCAGAAGAAAGTGTAGAAAAATGTTGACGACCTTCCCCTGCTTCCGCCACTCAACTCTCCCTTAGGGGGCCCATTTTTGCCAATTCTACACTTATTCTTGCGGATGTTCATTCTATTTTTGGTTTTAATGTTTGACAAAACTTCCCAAACTAGGGGAAGAGGGTGGTATCCTCATCGAGAGCACACCAGACCCTGGTTTAAGGGAACCGAGCATTTCGATTGAAGCCTCTGAACCCTGTTTCAAATGTATGGCTTAGTATATCAGTAATGGCATAGCACACATATACTTACCTCCTCAAGGTTGCTTTGCATAGATGCTCAATGTCCGAGATGCCTGACGCCAGTCAATTATTTAAGAGAAAAGGAGGCCTTCGGCATGCAGGCAGCAGGTCCACCTGTAGGTAGGGGCAGAGGGGGTAGGGGAACGCAATGCCTTCGGCACCAATAACTTGCGCACTTGTGGCACTGCATGGTGTGTGTTGTTGAACGATCTGTTAGGGAGATCGGAGCCTCCCAACGAGGTGGTGGAAGGTCACAAAGCCATTTGGAGTAACTCCCGCAGCTCCTATGAGCATGTGTATAGCTGCTTTGCACGGAAAGTCTATTGTCATGATTGTTTTGTTTTACAGTGATTTTATATATCCTTTCAATAGAGGTTACTGCTGCATAAGCACACTCATGGTCAAAGTAATCAGCAGAAAGGCACCAATTAGGAATTGTAGCTATAATAAATATATAATGCATCATTTACCTTAAGATGTGTGCAGCAGAGCCGGATTTTGTCACAGTCTGCCGTGGCTGTAAGGCCATGCTTGACTAGCCGCGGTCAGCCAGTGTGACATTTTTTGGGCCGAGCCAGACCCTACAAATAAATTTAGCTTATAGTAAAGTGCGGCTGGTAAATTGTTACAAGGGCCGGAATGGGCTCTAAAAGCCAGAAATATATGACGATAATGGAAAATCGCTAAAAAATGGAAATTGATGATAGTTATGGTCATATAAACCATCCTGGCAGTTACAATAGCACAATTTTCATGGATGAAAAAGCATGTTTTACATAGCTACTAGGTTGGCTTGTAAAAGTCGCTTAAACAAAAATTTTGAAAATAACGATATTTACATATTTATTTTTCCTGAATTTTATGCGGTTTTCTTTTCATTACTACTAATCTTGCCTTATTTTAGCCCAGAGCTAAATATTATTGATGTAACAACCTGCTAAACTGAACGTAATAAATATTTTTCCAGTAGCCCGTCCCTGCTATCAAACCTTGATACATAGCCACTCTCGGCCCGTACAAACATACTAGCGTAGCTTAGCTATTTATTTTATTTATGAAGGGCCGAATGTGGCTGTGCATTTTTGTCACTAGCCGGAATTGGCTCTGTGACAGAATCCGGCCCTAGGTGCAGACATCTTAAGGTAAGTGATGCATAAATAATAATGTTTTACAGTAGTGGAACTATTTAAGCCAGCCTAGATATATGTAATTACAAATGAAATATTAAAAAAGATAGCAAATTTATTGTGCCGCACGCTATTCTGCTAATCACAATCCATACGAATGATGTTCCGCCAAGTAACCCTTAGGGGCGTTACGTTATAATGTTAGGAAAAAGAACATATTAGAGCGGTTGGTTCAGGGGGCGGTAGCCCCCCGAGTTAGGCTTAGGCTTAGTGTATGTGTCATATAAGGACCTTAGCTTAGGCTAAGACTAAGGCTTAGGCTTAGTATATCGAGAACGGCATGGCCTGCATTTCATTTACGCCCCTCAGGGTTACTTTGGCCCAAATGTTCGGTGGGGACATGCGCTTAAAGCCACTGTAGGTACCGAGTAGTTAAATATAAAATAGTGCCAAAGTTATAATACTACCCCTGCTAAAAGATAGCACAAAATTACATTAGCGTTGTTGAATAACTTAGCATTACCGCCGGTGGACGCTGGTTTGACACAGTTTATTGAAGTTTTTGGGCAGGATCATTTAAAGGTGAGCTGAGCTTTGGGTTTTACACTAAACGATTTAATTGTCTAGCTAGGCATTTATTTGCAAATTTTAAAATTTTTAAAGTTTATTTTGATTTTTCCCATTTTTGGGGATCCTCAAAGGTATATAAGGGAAGAACTAGCTAATGGGATTCAACCAATAGTCGATTGGTAAGGTCCCAAGGCACTCTAAAAGCATCAGTCATATAGCAACTGGAGCAAAGCGGAACGGAGCATACGGATATTACGGTGCAATACCATTGTATCCGCAATACAATCAAATGTTACTTGCTAGAGCAACTCGATGATTAATCCCGGTATACCGTTAGCAATAGCAACACAGTACGTATATCAAGTCCATTAACAACAACAAGCAATGGGGACAACGAATCAGGTCAACAAAAGCCAACAAACGACATAATGGGAACCGAAATTTTTCGGAACCGAGCAACCGGAGCCGTCCATATAAACCGGAACCCGAACCTCGTCTTGGAAACTTATATACAGGAAAACAGATGACGGAAGAAATAGAGGCACAGTGGATTTAAAATGTATTGAAACAACTTTAACACTAACTTTATCGGTTTTAACTGAATTGCATTCAGATTTGAACCATATCTCGACCTAATCGAAGTAGTCACGCCTCAACGCCATAATAATTGAGGCACGGAGTGATAAAGTTAACGCGCGTCAACAAAAGACATATTCCCACCGGCATTCTACTGGCCACGCGTACGAACCACCACATCTTCGAGTGACGAATCCCCGCCCATTTTAATTCCGATAGCCGTCACAATAAAAATATCCCTGACCAACCCTACCCCAAGCAATTAATTGACTGTTCTACCTCTCGCATAGTTTCAGTAAATACAGTTCATAGCCAAGAACGCAGTTTCTGGCTGCGTTACATATATGTTACTTTGATTCAATATCGACTGATTTATAAATTTTACAAGAGTATTGGCCATGCTTTGGCACGCAATTTATGTTAGCCAACCTTGCAGCTAGGTACTTCTACATATTCCATAGTCTGTTCCAGTTGTACCGGCTTAATTCTAAAATAGCCCACAGACTTCTGAATGTGTAAAATAGCTGGTATAAGTATCGAGGTGGCTTTTTGTTAACGAACTGTTGCAGGGTGAAGTTAAAAAATTCCTACTGAAATTATATGTCGTACTTTCGTTTCACCCGACAATTAACCGAGCTGATGATGATGATGAAGCAGTTAGATGTCAGATCCACGTTGACCACCAGGATAATCGCCAACCAGCTACTCCAACAAGATTGTTTTTATTGGCAGTTGTACGCAACGTAGAAAAGTTATGTTTTGAGCTTTTGCCGAAATGCAGTAAAAGATTGAGCAGTACAGCGAGTGTTCACTGAAAGACTATTCCATATTGTTGGTCCGCCTGATCGAAAACTGTTGCATGCAAAGGAAGTCGGCGCTCATTGAAGAGTCTATCGGATAAGCATTAGTGTATTTGGTAGCTCAACAGTTCAGATGCACATCCCTATAAAGCATTGGAAGACAATGCAGGCGACCTTGTAAACAATGCGTTGCCGCAAGGGAAGCCAATGTAATTCCTTCATAACGGGGGTAATTCGGTCAAAATGACGTGTAAGTGTGACAATATGGGCAGCGGTGTGCAGTGCTCGTTTAAGAGGTTCAAGAGACGACAGTGGCATGCTCCAATAAATGGAGTTGCAATAATCAATACGTGAACTAACGAATGATCGTATGATTGTAGTTGCCGTTTCACGATTAAGGCGCTGTCGTATACGCCTAATTTCGGCCAGCTGCCAGGAAGATATTCAGCTCACATTCAGAATATGCCGTTGAAATGTCAATTCTTGATCAATTGTTACACCAAGAAACTTGACGTTGTCAGCTGGGGCAAGCAATGTTTATCAACCGTTATCTGGCATGCAGACACGTCAATACTGGAAGTTCTGTTTATAGCGGTGAACACCGATTTCGAAGCACTTAATTTCAGGCGATTGTTCCTTAGCCAACATACAGCTGAATCTATTGTTCGATGTAATAGCAGGAACTGATCTACGTAGCTAGCGTTGTCAAATGGGATGTATATAGGCAAGGTAGGTAAAAACCAAGCCAAAAAGCAGGGAATATCTCGACCCAAACAAAGTCGATAATAACTGAATGTGGTTCATTATTAAGCGTAGCATTTTTCCTTGCCTGGGATAGGGTTGATCACTGCCGCAATTTTCTAACTCACCATCGGCACGCCCATGATATCACTCTCTCTAAAAACAGCAAAAATATGTTTCGATCGATGCTTTTCTAACTATTCATATCGTCTGTTCCCAGTGATTATTCTGGACAAAAATCTGCGTATGGGCTAAAAAATATTTATATATATTTCTTCGCGATAACGCTAAAATAGACATACGGACATGTTATAAATATCATATGGCGATGGTTCTTTTTCACCTACCCAAATCTGCTATCGGTTGGGAAAAAGAAACCAAGGTCGGTCTGGTTTCTTTTGCCAACCAGCTACATATATTTTCAGGATTATATATATATACCGTTACATCGTACTAATATTTGAGACGATGGTTGGCCGTAAAAAGGCTAAAGATCATAAATACTATAACTATACAAAAAATGGAAGCACTATAGCCAAGAAATATTGGATTTGACAGCAGATAGATGCATTTCTGACGGTTTTAAAACCGACAGGGCATGGGAAACCCACTATAATATATCTCGTACCAAACTACGGTCCGAAAAAGCTATCCGCGAAGGTAAAAACGTCCGTACCACACAAGGTCGCCACAACAGCATAAGCGTGGAACTGGAAGATTAACTGGTCGCCGTCACCAAGGTGCTGGCTCGGTCGGGTCATGGAAAAACAACACAGGAGCTTCCTGAATTAGTTCAAGAGCTTTGTCAAATACATTTCGACCAGAATAATCCTGCCTTGATGAGATGGTGCGAAAGGCCGCCATCCGACTTTTGGGTTAAAGAATTCGTTGAAAAGAACAAACTCTCTGTTCGACGCACAAGAATCACATCATAGGAGCGGCGAGTTGCAACCACTAATCCATTCACACTATATGGTTTTTACGACATATTGGAAGAGGAGCAGAAGAAGAAAATTCGTGTCACATGTTCGAGCGACGTTGATTGTGAGAGCCGGATCTGGATCCTGGACGAAACCGCCTTTTGCACTGATCCAAAGGCGGAAATGGTGGTTGGTTGTGTAGGGGAGGAATTCCCCGATCTTCGTCACGGCGAAGGACGTTGTAACACGAGCGTTCTGGCATGTTGTTGTGCCAACGGCGAGGCAATAGCACCGATGGTTATTTTCAAGCTGACCAACCTCCCAAACATATCGACCGACGGTTTTATGGAGGTGTTTCAAATTCGGGTATCACCACATGGCTCATGGAAAATACTTTATTCGCCGAATGGTTTGAAACGTTTTGCGCGTGTCGAAGAGAGACCGCTGATAGTTATTATGGATTTACTTTTAGCGCACCTCTCCATGGCTGTAATCGAAAAAGCTATGGCCGAAAATGTGACAATACTCAAGTTACATCCACGTGCGACCTCTGTCCTGCAGTCACTGCAGAAGGCCGGATTTGTGGGACTTAAGCATTGGTGGAATCAAAAGCTGACGGCAGCTCAAAAACAAGCAAACCGCAGTGCCACCATAATAAATAAGAAGGTGTTTAGCGAGTATCTGAACGAGTGTTGGGAAAAACACTTTACAATTGGTTAAAGCAGGTTTTACCGCCACGGGGTATATCCAGTCTGCACCTTCTCAAGTATTACGACCAATGTGTGGCGTCCGGCAAACCAGAGCTTACTGGTGAACTTTATGACAAGTTAACTCAGAGGTCTCCAGCGAAGCATAAGAGTCCAGCGAAATCGCCAGCCACAGTGCTCATTAGCCCGACGTCACCAGAGTCCCCAAGCTGCTACATCCAGGCGGCTCTTCGATAATGAACAGCAACAGTCTGTGGTTCCGAATAAACCAGATTTTGATCCGATGCCTGGGTATCCAAAGCCGGCTGATGATGATGAAGCGGAATGGACCTTAACCTGGGTCCCAATGTGGGTCAAAAAGACTACTATGCACGAAGCAGTTACACCAAGTAGTTCGGAAACTCTTCAAGAAAAGGAACGTCGTTTTCATTGGCTCAGTCGTTGTCCAGGGAAAAAGCGAACTAACCTAAACGGAAACCAGCCATCATTGCAATGACACCAGAGTTTCTATAGGAGCGCCGAGCCGCTGATGAAAGGTCGCGGAAACGCAGGGAGCCTAAGGGAAAGCGTTAGCGAAACCAATTTCCAAAACTATAGCTGCGGCTAAAGGAAAAAGTATCAAGCGGCGCAAAGAGCAATGGGACAGCGAATCTATGAGGTGGATGCCGATGGCTCGGTGTCAGAAACTACCGACAGCGAATTTGCAGGTTTGGAGGATTCGCGGTCGCGTAATGTTTTGTCGAAGCTAACTGTAGATCAAACCGTGAAAATTTCACAGAAAAAGCTTGATACCATGGATCCCGATAACCAGATCGTCATTTTTGGCCTTTATTTCGACAAGAAATGTTATAACTTTCAAACCATTGCCTCCGAACCGAAAATGATGTTGTAATCGAGACATCAGAATATCATGATCGACGGTATCAAAATCTGCTGAAAGATCAAGTGCTAAAAGGGTTGTAGCTTTGCCACGCGACAAATTATTACGTATATCGCTGATCAAGCAGAGTAACGCAGTCTCATTTGAATGGTTATGCCTGTAAGCGAAATGTGTCGATGGCAATGATAGGCGATGAAAGTGACGTCTAATTTGTTTAGTAATATAATGTTCAATTATCTTAGAGACAATTGAGAGGTTTGCAACTGGTCGGAAGGTAGACAAATGATGAACGTCCAGCGATGATTGTCTCAGCAGTGGAGTTACTATGGAACATTTCTCTCCATCAGTCATTTCGCCCATAGTCACCGATAAATTCACCAGCTTGGTAAGAACCGGAATTATTACGCAATCACACTGTTTAAGTACATACATCGGAGCTGGATCAAATCCACATTGTTTATTGGGACGACTGAAAAGTATATATCTCAGAAATTGCACTTTCATTGACCATTGAGAACTCACCTGTAATTGACGCAACATTTTCGACACCGGGAATATTTGCTGCCGGAAATCTTGAGCGGATACGTTCTATCTTCGCGACAAAGAAATTAGCAACGGCATTAGGCGAATGGTGAAAGATTGGCTTTGTCGATTTACATAATAGAGATTTAATAATCGGCCACTTATTCGTACCGGTGGACTCAATACGGCTACGCCAATAACGAATTTATGCTGGCATAACCGCTGGGTTAATCTTTTCTCTTGTTCGATTGTATTGGAACTTGAATCGTGGTGTACGTATATATTACATGTTTGGACCACAGATGAAGCAAAAATGTGGAAATTTTAAACCGGAATTCCCGTATGTTTCTTGCCTTTTGCCAGAACCGCAACCGGAACACGATTTTCGCCGATCCGGAATTCATGTTACTCTGTGCGACACATATAATAACAAAGAATCGGTAACCAATCAAAAAGAACCGGTGTCTGGTACGAATCTCAAACAACCGATTCCAGTGCGATACGACATAGTAACAACGAAAAAAACCGGTGCGATACAAAACCGTAAATTGAAATCGATATCGACTCAGCGGCGACGAGGCCCGCTGCCTCAATCCGGAACATTAATAATTACGACAAAATCGACAGAGGCGATTTAATTGAGGTACCAAAGAACCTTGCTCACGAATGTGCCAACGAAGCGTCTAAAACCAAAGAAGAATCTCATAGCTGAGACTTTAACTTAGATATATATTTTTGTGCCAATTGTTTTGTTGTTGTGTATCTTATATTTGTTTAATGAAATTCATGTTTTCTTGAGTTTTATTTTGGCGGGGTTCCCCTGTAACCGACGAAAATCCCCCGGGCAAAGAAAGAACAGAAAGTGAAAGAAGAGTAATAGGAATGGATATATATGAAAGAAAAAATAAACAAGGGAAGGAAGGTGACCGAAAGAAAAAAGAAAGAGGGGCCGGCTAATGAATGAAAATAAATTGACTGGTAACTGATAGGGATAAAACAAATGTTGGCACGTATGTGAGATGCAAAATTAAGGACTTCGGTCCGTGGTATGCCGGGGTTCACCATATAATATGTCCTCCGTTAGCCTATTATGGCCGTTCCATCATCTAATTTTTGGACCGGATATGGTAAACAATGTCATCAGTGGTATATAGATGCTCAACCGACATACCGGGCTGTTGGGGTCCACTAAGCTATATATGGGGGTTTAATTTGCCAGGGGACATGAAACAAGGGTTGCGGGGGCGCCCGATTTTGCCAGGGGGCATTTTGCCAAGAATAAAACCGTTAAAAATCGTGTCAGAAATACTGCCAAAACGCCTTTGATGGAGAGAAAAAGCCATTTTAAAGCAAATTTTGACAATTTTTATGTATTTTGGACCGATTGGAAACAGAAAAATTTTCCAAGAGTCATTGAACCGGGGGATTCCAAAATTTTGCTAGGGAGCACCTGTTTTGAACCTCGGGAAACCGAAAAATGCTAGGCTACCCACCACAGCACCAATTTGGAGAGCCCAGTAACTGTGTGAGTACGTGCTGGTACGAGCAAAATGGACTTCTTCAACAAACTCGACCACGCTAAATGTAACGACTGCTCAGTGCGCTTAGACTGGCTGCTCTCGCTATGTATTTGCTGGTTGTTAAAATTTAGTTACCAGTATTATGGAACACTATTACGATACGACATTATCTTGTGGCTTGATTAAAACTGTAAATCCGTAGCATAGACCGAAAATCTTGATATATCTCTGACCATTCAATAGCATGTAGATTGTTCTGGGCTTCCATGGATGGCGTCATGTTCATTTTCCTTAAAACCTCAAGTGGGACAGGTTCAGTTTTTTGCATATATTATTTTTGCTGCATGTTGTCATTTTCGGCAGTGCTGATGTTATTACCGGTCGTAATTACTTTATTAAATCGCCCGAACCTTACCGCAATGTGTTTGTCCATCTTTTGTTTTTGAATCGCACATGGAGATTTTTAGTAGTGGTATCGGCTGACGAACATGGGTCAGCTTTTGGTAAAATTATTGCGAAAATTTATCCTGGTGAAAAGTTATTCATTAAACGATTAGACAAAAAATTTCGACAGAATTATACGTTATTTCGTGGACGTTTCAACCGGTTTGCGACATAAATTCATCTAGTTATTGCTTTGTATCGAACGCCGGGCTTGCTGTTGTTATATTGCTTTATGCCTCCGCATTATTACTAGTGGCGTAAGCGTGATCCCGTCTTCAGATACGTAACTGAACGAAGAAGGACG